>JASFAX010002622.1:0-45275 GCA_030737875.1 Allium sativum | reverse complement strand
TGAAATACGATTAGACTTAACCAAACACACATGTAAATGAACATGACTAAGTGGGTTAAGTGGGATGGACTAATGGGGACAAGCTTAGGTGGAATGCTTGTGGTAAATAGTGGGGGCCCATTTCAACCAGTATCCCAAAACGTATCTTTGTGGGCTCGACCCAAGTCGAGGACGGGACACGCATACTGGGTTTGACTATAAGAGGCCAAAACAGGGAGCGGTGGCAACGCAAGTCCAACGGGTTTCATATGCGTGTGTGGACCCGGGCTGGTAGGTAAGACGTTGTTGCATCGTGTAGGTATAAGCCGTGCATGTCCGTTGTATCAGGTTGCCACTTTAGGGGAGTGATACACCCCACTGTGGGGCCAGCACGGGTATCTACGAGTTAGGGAGCCGATCGAATAATGGGAAGTAGGGTACACCTAGTGGAGATAGGGGCAGGCGGCACCTATGTAGTCAGCTAGGGGTACGTAAAGCCATTGGGAAAGTTTCTAAGTGAAGCTAAGTGGGACGAATCTTTAGGGTGACTGGTGTGGTGCAGTATAGTGTTTATCCTTTAGTATTTAGGAGCGCCTATAACGTTGCCTTTAGCGATTGTCTATGTCCTTAATCTGCTCTTCATAGACATTTTCTTGTTTTCCAGCTTATGCCTTAGTCCAGTTATTTTGGTAATAGTATTGTAGAATTATCATATTCACCAGACTTTATGTCTGACCCCCTCTTTTCCATCCTTTTTCTCCCTTCAGGTCCGCAGGTTGGGCCAAGTTCTAGTGGAGTCTAGTTGGATCGCTTATCTTCTGGAAAGCTTGGACTGCTGAAGTAAAGTCCAGCTTGTTATCTTTCTTTTTAATGGCTATTCATGTAATGGGATTATGTACTTGTTTTATCAAGATAGATATTGTACTTGACATTGAATGTGGTGTTATGATGTAATCAAACATGTTTTGACTTCTGCTACACTGAAATAAAGTTTTTGAATTTCCAAGTACTATTTTATATCTGTCTTGTTGTAATTTTACTGTTCTATATTCACTTAAAACCTCCATGGAAGTTAATGCATTCCCTTTGTGAGTGACATTAATGGACGTGGGGTGTTACACGTGGTATCAGAGCATAAGTTTACCAGAACAGATAAAAAAAAAATTAGAAAAATATTTTTTTTTTCTAAAGTATTTTTGGAAGAAGTGCTTTCAAAAAAAAAAAACATGTTATTTAAAGAGAGTTTTTATGAAAAACATAATCCCAAATAGCCATATCCTTATCTTTATCTTTCGAATTCTCCATTTTGAATCTTTCCTTTTTCGTTTCAGCATGGCTGAAGATCTTAATCTCCCAGAAGGTGTGACGATTCCAGGGTGGTTTAGGAGATACTTGGAGGCTAGGGCCACCACTGCAGGCCCAGCGGATACTCCTCCACCCCTAGTTGCACCCATTCCTCCTCCTCCTCCTCCTCGTGTTGACACTTTTGCAAAGACGTGCAAGGAATTCAAGGCTATAGGAGGAAAAACTTTTCAAGGGACTGAGACGTTTGTGGAGGCCAGAGATTGGCTTAAGGAGACTGAGGAATTGTTGGATATCTTTGAAATGGAAGATGGGAGGAAAGTTCGTTTAGCTGCTTGGTTAATGAAGGGAGAGGCCTCGTTTTGGTGGGAGGTCACTAACGGGGAACGTCCAGTTGATTCATGGGCGGATTTCAGACGAAGGTTTGAGGCAAAGTTTCTTTCAAGGGCAGAGGAGAACTTAAATATGGAAAAATTCCTGGCACTAAAGCAAGGGAGCTCATCAGTAAAGGAATATGTCAATAAATTTAATCAGTTAGCAAGGTTTGGCTTGGAGTTGGTGAACACGCCAGAGAAGAAAGCTTTGAGGTTCGTTAGAGGCTTGAATGAACCGTTGCAAGGGTTGGCTATGACCCACATCCCTATGGGAGCCACCTTTGAAAAGCTAGTAGAAATGGCACTTATGCATGAGGATAAGGCAGTTGAAAAGAAAGGGGATCAGAAGAAACCCCAACAGCAAAATAAGAAGGGTGGTAAAAACAATAATGGCAAAGGGAAGAAGAAATGCTTCAATTGTGGGACGCCTGGCCATCTCAGCAAAGATTGTAGAAAGAAAAAGAAGACTGGTTGTTTTCATTGTGGAGATGCGGGACATTTAGTGAAGGACTGTCCAAAGAAGGGGCAGAGGGCAGGGTCTACCTCGGGAGGACAGGTGCAGGCTCTTATGGCACCAGGGCAGGCAAGGGGGCAAGTTCAGGCTATTGCGGCCCCACCGCTGCAAGAAAGAGGTAGAACAATTTCTGTTGAAAGCTTAGTTTTTCTGTTTGATCATCCTGTCCGTACCTTATTCGATTCTGGCGCATCTCATTCATTTATCTCTGCATCATTAGTTGAATCACTGCACTTGAACACCAGTTTAGTAGAGGATCCCTTGGTCGTTTCAAATCCAATTGGGGGTTCGGCTCATTTGACCATGATATGTTTGGATTTGAAAATCTCTATACTTAGCGTTGAATTTAGATGTGATGCTTATGTATTGGGCTTTACGGGCTATGGGCTAATTTTAGGAATGGATTGGTTGTCTAGAAATAGGGCCATTCTTGATTGTGAAAGGAGAGTAGTTAGGCTTGTGACTCGCCTTGGTAATGCTCTCGACATCTTTTGTAATCCCATAAATTCCGTTATGCTAAGTTATCTTGAATCGCTTGACGCGTCTGTAGAGAACCTGCGATCGGTAGAAGTGGTCCGGGAATATCCGGATGTGTTTGAGGAGGTGAAGGGCTTACCTCCAAAGCGGGAGATAGACTTTCGAATTTATCTTGTGGATAATGCTAAACCCGTATCTTTGCCAGTGCGCCACATGGCTCCTCGTGAAAGGAGGGAACTCAATAAGCAAGTAAAGGAGTTGCTTGAGAAGGGGTTCATAAGACGTAGTATATCGGAGTGGGGTGCTCCAGTAGTTTTTGCCACAAAGGCGGATGGGTCTCTTAGACTTTGTATGGACTATAGAGAACTAAACAAGCTTACTAAAAAGAACCGACACCCACTGCCGAGGATTGACGATCTCTTTGATCAGTTAGTTGGCGCCTCAGTGTTTTCGCAGTTGGACTTAGCCACTGGCTTTCATCAACTGAGAGTGGCTGAGGATAGTATAGATAAGACTGCTTTTAGGACTCCTGACGGATTCTATGAATGGCTAGTGATGCCCTTTGGTTTGACAAACGCCCCTGCATATTTTGTTGATTTGATGAGTAGGGTGTTTAGGGAATACCTTAACAAATTCGTGGTAGTCTTTGTGGATGACATCTTAGTCTTTTCTAAGAATAAAGAAGAGCACTCCCTACATCTTAGGGAAGTGTTGGAAACCCTTCGAGCGCATAACCTTAAGGCAAAATTTTCTAAGTGTCACTTCTGGAGGAAGGAAGTACGGTTCTTAGGGCACGTGGTTTCCAAAGAAGGGATAGCAGTGGATCCCGCAAAGGTGGTGGCCATCCAAGATTGGAAGGTCCCTAAAAATGCAACCGAAGTAAGAAGTTTCTTGGGGTTGGCTGGCTATTATAGGAAGTTTATCAAAGACTTCGCAAAAATATCAGCTCCATTAACACGGTTAACGAAGAAGAACCTGGTTTTTACGTGGGACAAAGATTGCGATGATGCGTTCCAACGTTTAAAGAGAGCCTTAACTTCAGCCCCAGTCTTAGTGCTGCCAGACGGGAATAAACCGTTTACCATCTATACTGATGCTTGTGGGACGGGACTTGGCGCGGTCCTCATGCAAGAGGGAAGAGTAATAGCCTATGGTGGAAGGCAGTTGAGGGTTCATGAAAAGAATTACCCCACGCATGACTTAGAGCTAGCCGCAATTGTTTTCGCGCTTAAGTCTTGGCGTCACTATCTTCTTGGTGAGAAATTCGAACTGTTCACTGACCACAAATCATTAAAATACTTATTCTCTCAGAAGGATTTGAATTTAAGGCAGCAACGGTGGATGGAATTCTTAGCCTCCTACGATTTTGAAATAGCATATACCCCGGGCAAGGGTAACGTGGTGGCAGACGCCTTAAGTAGGAAAAGGTTGTCCTTGAGTCCGTTGTTTGTTGAACGACAAAGCTTAGAATTCATCTCTATGTTTGACTTTAGACCCTCCGTTGACTTAGTACCCGGTCTGTTAGCATCCTTGGAGGTTAGACCTACACTTCTAGGACGGGTTGGTGAGGCACAGCGAGACGACCCACAGTTGGTTGAGATAGTAGAAAAGCTCAAAGGGGGGGAGTCGTCAAGCCATCTTCGTAGGTATACCCTAGACGATAAGGGTTGGTTACGAAGGGATAATAGACTTTGTGTACCACAAGACGAAGACTGAAGGAAGGTCATTCTTGATGATGCTCATCGCTCAAAAATGACCATTCATCCCGGCGGGGATAAGATGTACAAAGATATGAAGCGGGTTTTCTTTTGGGCCGAGTACGTCGCTAGATGCTTGGTGTGCCAACGAGTTAAAGCAGAACAAAAGAAACCCGGTGGGTTGCTTCACCCATTAGAAGTTCCACTATGGAAATGGGAAAGCATCTCAATGGATTTTGTGGATGGATTACCAAGATCAAGGAAGGGTAACACGGGGATTTGGGTTATAGTAGATAGACTTACTAAAAGCGCCCATTTTATTCCCGTGAAAAGTAAGAGGACTGCTCCGTGGTTGGCTTCTGTATACATTAAGGAGATAGTTCGTTTGCACGGTATTCCTTCTAGTATAGTAAGCGACCGTGACCCCATCTTTACTAGCGAATTTTGGAAGAGTTTACAAGAGGTGGTAGGGACTCAGCTATGTTTGAGCACCGCATATCATCCTCAGACAGACGGCCAGACCGAGAGGGTGAATCGCATTCTAGAGGATCTTTTAAGGCTTTGTATCCTAGACTTTGGGGGTACATGGGAAGAGCACCTTCCGTTAGTAGAATTCGCATATAATAATAGCTTTCAGTCTAGTATTGGCATGGCACCTTTCGAAGCTCTTTATGGAAGGCCTTGCCGTTCGCCTACATGTTGGTGGGAATCTACCGATAAAATCCTACTTGGGCCCGATATGGTTAGGGAAACCTCGGAGAAGATTGAGTTGATTCGAAGGAGGATGAAAGCAGCACAAGATAGGCAAAAATCGTATGCTGATAAGAGGAGGACAGATCTTGAGTTTGACATTGGGGACATGGTTTTTATCAAAGTATCTCCGTTACAGAATGTTGTTCGCTTTGGGTCCGTGGGGAAATTAGCACCAAGGTTTGTAGGGCCGTTTCCTGTAAAAAAAACAGGATTGGGAAGATGGCATATAGGGTGGAGTTGCCTGAGAAACTTAGTGGAGTACACGACGTATTCCATGTATCACATTTGAGGAAGTGTTTGCACAAGACCACGGAGGTGGTAGAGCCGAGCTTGCTTAAAGAGGTGGAAATAGAGCGTGATGCAACAATTAGACGAGCTCCTACATGCATTCTTGGGTCGGAGATCAAAAAGTTGAGGAATCGAGAGGTCAGACTGGTTAAAGTGCAATGGGGAGATGATGAGAGCAACGCAACTTGGGAGACAGAAGAGAAGATGCGTTCGTTGTACCCTTTTCTTTTTGAGGGTATGTCTTTTAATTTCTCCTTTATCGCTTAGCTTATCTTATCTTATCTTTAGTATGTCCTCTCATTAGTATCTTTGACCTTTAGTTAGGATAATCCTATGGTTGAAACATGTGTTTGAGACATGTTATGTATGATGGATGCAAAATGGATGCAAGTGTTTGCTAGTGGTTGCTCGTGGATGCATATATACACACACTTTAGGTACTAGATCGGCTCAGTCACTACATATTGCATATTGCATATATATGGATGTATTTAGTAAAATGGATGAACGATGGTTGTATTATCATATGGATGCTGCATTCGGTTGAATGGGTGTGCACGCATATAGAAGTAGTATGTAAGCAATTAGGATCTTTTGCATACATAATGGATTCATGACACTTACATAATTTGCATTAAGGAGGTCAACTGAATCAGTAGACCGCCTGATTTCGCATTAGGTAAGGACATGTACACACACATGCATATGATCATAAAGCATTAGAAGTCTTTTAAGGACAATGGATGCCTGTGTATGATGGATGAGTAGATGGACGTTTGGATGGTAGGATATACATTCTTCCAGACTTGAAGATTTCGGGGACGAAATCCTAAAAGGAGGGGAGAATGTAACACCCCGAATTTTCTATTAACACTAAAGTTGCTAAAATATTAATAAGTGTGTAAGAGAGGGGATGTATCTAATATGAATATAAAAATATTAATAAGTGTGTAAGAGAGGGGATGTATATAATATGAATATAAAAATATTAATAAGTGTGTAAGAGAGGGGATGTATCTGATATGTATATAAAAACAATAATAAGTGTGTAAAAGGGGGGGATGTATCTAATGTGTACATTGTAGAATATATATATATATATATATATATATATATATATATATATATGGGCAGTTAATGCAAACATGAATAGAAGTTTATTAATTTGCTGAGTGTTTGCTGAGTCACTTCTGACTCATTGCTGAGTCAACAAGATAAACCCCATCTTGTCTGAACGGCTGCGGTTATTTCTAGGTTAAATCTAATGGCCTAAATGAATTCTAAAATCTATAAATAAGTGGGTAGACCCTAGACCTAAATCACTTGTAAAATTAGAGAAGCTACCGTCATGCTGCTGCCATGGAGTTCAGCATAGCCGTCACAAACTAAGAAGAGGAAGCCTAATCATCTACAACTAAATCTACACAAATCAAATCAAAAGATCTCTCTTTCTCTAATTCTTTTCTTTTGTTGGTGAGTATGATGATTCTCACAAGACTATTACAAACTAATTTGACTCAGTTATGAATGGATCACAAGAAAGTGATGTGATTTGTAATTGTAAATTCTATATATTGTGGATCTCTTATTATGTTATTATGTTGTCGTATGATGTAAATTATATATGCTATGTCATGCTATGTTGTAAATTCTCTTATGCTATGTCGTGCTATGTTGAGAATCATGTCAAGCTATGTTATACTATCATACTATGCCATGTTATAAATCATGCTATATTATGTTGAAAAATCATGATGTTGTTGGATCATGCTTAAAGTTATGTTTTTTTTTTCTTAATTTAAATGGATCTTGTTTATGGGAATTTGCCTATTAGGTTAGGTGTACCCATAAACTTGAAACTATAATTAAATAAAACTTGATTATGGGAATTTGCCTATTGAGTTAGGTGTACCCATATAAAACCATGTTGTTAAAAAATTAGATGATGTTGATTCACATATGTTCATATGTAAGTTTATGAAAATTGATTGAGATTATATTAGGTGAATTTTGAACAAGTTGACACCTTTAGGTCCATGACATGTATAATCTATGCAAGTTGGATATATGCAAGTTTCACCCCTTATTATGATTCATTTGGTCACATATACATGTTGTTATTATGATAATCTCTTTTATGCTATGAGTTAGGCTATTCGAGTCTAACATATATTTTGCGAATAAACGTTCAAACGTGGGGTAGGGGTAATATTAGGAATTAATAAATTGGGTGCAATTTTGTAAGATTTTGCATACCATGAATGGATGTCCATAATTGAGTCAATTATGGACATTGTTAAAAATTGGAAGTAATTAATAATTCAAGTAGGGAATTATTAAAATTGGGGGAAAGTGGATTATTATTAATAATCAATGCTTAGGACACGAGGTTGGACCCGTTTGTGATGTAAATCTGCCCGGACCCGCCCGGCAAATCCAGTAGTCACAAATGTCGGCCCAATGTGTGAGGTCCTAGGCCCAAACTAAAGCATAACAGTTGTAAAGACACGAGGTTAGACTCTTTTATGGTGTAAGACTGCCCGGACCCGCCCGGCAAATCCAGCTGCCATAAATGCCAGTCTAATGTGAGAGGTCTTTATGAGGTTATGGCCTTAATGAACTAAGAAATACTTAACCAGATAATCATGTAAGGTGGGACATGGGGGTTAAGTAGGTGCCTTGGGTGGCATGAGGAATCTGGTGGTTGCCTTTAGAGGCATTTGAAATACGATTAGACTTAACCAAACACACATGTAAATGAACATGACTAAGTGGGTTAAGTGGGATGGACTAATGGGGACAAGCTTAGGTGGAATGCTTGTGGTAAATAGTGGGGGCCCATTTCAACCAGTATCCCAAAACGTATCTTTGTGGGCTCGACCCAAGTCGAGGACGGGACATGCATACTGGGTTTGACTATAAGAGGCCAAAACAGGGAGCGGTGGCAACGCAAGTCCAACGGGTTTCATATGCGTGTGTGGACCCGGGCTGGTAGGTAAGACGTTGTTGCATCGTGTAGGTATAAGCCGTGCATGTCCGTTGTATCAGGTTGCCACTTTAGGGGAGTGATACACCCCACTGTGGGGCCAGCACGGGTATCTACGAGTTAGGGAGCCGATCGAATAATGGGAAGTAGGGTACACCTAGTGGAGATAGGGGCAGGCGGCACCTATGTAGTCAGCTAGGGGTACGTAAAGCCATTGGGAAAGTTTCTAAGTAAAGCTAAGTGGGACGAATCTTTAGGGTGACTGGTGTGGTGCAGTATAGTGTTTATCCTTTAGTATTTAGGAGCGCCTATAACGTTGCCTTTAGCGATTGTCTATGTCCTTAATCTGCTCTTCATAGACATTTTCTTGTTTTCCAGCTTATGCCTTAGTCCAGTTATTTTGGTAATAGTATTGTAGAATTATCATATTCACCAGACTTTATGTCTGACCCCCTCTTTTCCATCCTTTTTCTCCCTTCAGGTCCGCAGGTTGGGCCAAGTTCTAGTGGAGTCTAGTTGGATCGCTTATCTTCTGGAAAGCTTGGACTGCTGAAGTAAAGTCCAGCTTGTTATCTTTCTTTTTAATGGCTATTCATGTAATGGGATTATGTACTTGTTTTATCAAGATAGATATTGTACTTGACATTGAATGTGGTGTTATGATGTAATCAAACATGTTTTGACTTCTGCTACAATGAAATAAAGTTTTTGAATTTCCAAGTACTATTTTATATCTGTCTTGTTGTAATTTTACTGTTCTATATTCACTTAAAACCTCCATGGAAGTTAATGCATTCCCTTTGTGAGTGACATTAATGGACGTGGGGTGTTACATCTCACATTAGACTGTCTTTTATGGCAGCTGGATTTGCCGGTCGGGTCCGGGCAGCCTTACGCCATAACAGAGTCTAACCTCGTGTCTTTTACACTTGTCACGTATTTAGTTTATGCCTAAGACCTCTCACATTGGGCCAATCATTTGTGGCCGCTGGATTTGCCGGTCGGGTCCGGGCAGTCTTATGCTACAAAAGGGTCCAACCTCGTGTCTTAGTCGATTAATTACACCTAATTAATCACCCCCATATTTTGAATTAATTTTCCCTAATTAATTCCAATTTAATGATGTACATAATTGAATCAATTATGTCCATTCACTCATGGTATGCAACATCATACCTATTTCACCACAATTTTGTAAACATGAATATTAACCCCATCGTTCCCCACATAATACGCTAACATGACATACTTAAAAGGGAAGATTCATCACAAACACAATGGGTTCCACTTTGCATAACATTAGCATCAACATGGGTTTTAAAGGTGTCAACTTGCATATATGACCATAGCATCAAACCCAACTAGCATAATTAACCAACCCAAACTTGCATGAATAAAATATGTCATAAAGAGGGTAACTTGCATAGATGTTCATGTCATAGACCTATCATAAAGGGATAAACTTGCATACATGTCATAGGTCTAAAAAGGGATGAACTTGCATATGTTACTCATATCATAAAAAGGGGTAAACATGCATATGTATGCATATCATACAAAGGTGTAAACTTGCACATGTTACTTGCATATAATCAAACACCAAACTTGCATAACATGTCATATATGAACTTGCATATAATCAAACACCAAACTTGCATAACATGTCATATATGAACTTGCATATAATCAAACACCAAACTTGCATAACATGTGATATATGAACTTGCATATAATCAAACACCAAACTTGCATAACATGGTGTCATAATGGATCAATGTTTATCATAATGATTTGCATAACTAGCATCATGAACATATAGCATAAAACTTGCATAACTAGCATCATGGACATATAGCATAAAACTTGCACAACTAACATCATGAGCACATAGCATATGATAACATAACTTGCATTGATCCACATTCATAACCATAACCTCATTATATCCTATCATAACTAGTTTAGCAATTGCATGCTAAAGGCATAGAAACTCAAAAAATTGTTGATTAGCACTCCTATGAAGAAGATTAAGTTGCAAGAGTTGATTAGAAGTTGATTTGAGAAGCTATCTTCCTCTTTAATTTGTGGAGGCTCCTTCTAAGTTGCAATTTGATGGCATGATGACGTTGTATCTATTTTTAGTATGAATTAGGGTAGTCTTAGGGTGTATTTATAGATTAGTTAAGTGTTTTAGGCCATAGGATTAACCCTAGGATAGTTTAGAGCCATCAGATCTCGTCACAAGCCACCAAACACAGCCCAACAGCCAAAACAGTGCACCCAGGCCAAACTGGCTCGGCCACCTGTGTCGACTGGGGTGTCGACACACCCCCCTGTGTGTCGACTCCCAAGTCGACTCCCCAGTCGACTTGGGGTGTGGCGGGAATTTTCCCGCCTAGCTCCATTTGCTGCATTTGAAATCTGTTTTTCGAAATTTGAATTTTCTGAAAACTTCTTCGGGCCTTAACTGGGTCATACGGACTCCAATTTTTGAAAACTCGGACTCTATTTCGCGTATTTTTCCGAGACGAACGCAATGGCATGGCCCGTTTCCCCTGATTCAGATCTTAAAATTTAATTCTGCCCTGATTTATATTATAACAAGTTATTCAACATACGGGGTGTTACATTCTCCCCTACTTAAAGGATTTCGTCCCCGAAATCTCTAAGTCAAGAAGAACGTATCCTACCAACCAAACAACTATCTACTAAACCATCAAACACTGGCATCCATTGTCCTTAAAATTTCTAATGACGTATGAACATATGCAAAAAGTGTGTGTATATGTTCCCTGTCTAATGCAAAATCAGGCGGTCTACTGATTCAGTTGACCTCCTTAATGCAAACCATGATAGTGCCATGCATCCAATATGTATGCGAAAGAACCCTATCGACACATACTATATCTACATATGTGCACAACCATACATCAAAATGCATCATCCATATGATAACGCAACCATTATACATCCATTAATATAGCTACCTACACACAATTATATGCAATATGCAACAAGAAGTGACTGAGCCGATCTAGTGTCTAAAGTGTGTGTATATGCATCCACGAGCAACCACTAGCAAACACTTGCATCCACACGCATCCATCAAGCATAACATGTCTCAAACACATGTTTCAACCATAGGTTTACCCTATATAAAGGTCAAAGGTACTAATGAGAGGATATACTAAAGATAAGATAAGTACTAGTCAAACGATAAAGGAGAAATTAAAAGACATACCCTCAAAAAGGAATGGGTACAGTGAACGCATCTTCGCTTCTGTCTCCCAAGTAGCGTTGCTCTCATCATCTCCCCATTGCACTTTGACTAGTTGAACCTCTCTGTTTCTCAACTTCCTAATCTCTGACCCAAGGATGCGAGTAGGTGCTCGTCGAATTGTCGCATCACGCTCTACCTCCACTTCTCTAAGCAAGCTCGGCTCTACCACCTCTGCGGTCTCATGTAGGCACTTCCTCAAATGTGACACATGGAATACGTCATGTACACCACTAAGTCTCTCGGGCAAATCCACTCTATATGCCATCTGTCCAATCCTTTCCTTAATAGGAAACGGTCCTACAAACCTTGGTGCTAACTTCCCAACGGACCCAAAGCGAACAACATTCCGTAATGGAGATACTTTGACAAAGACCATGTCCCCAACATCAAACTCAAGATTCGTCCTCCTCTTTTCCGCGTAAGATTTCTGTCTGTCTTGCGCCGCTTTCGTCCTTCTTCGAATCAAATCAATCTTTTTCGAAGTCTCTCTAACCATATCAGGCCCAAGCAAGATCTTATCCGTAGACTCCCACCAACATGTAGGTGATCGACAAGGCCTTCCATAAAGAGCTTCGAAAGGAGCCATACCAATACTAGACTGAAAGCTGTTATTATACGCGAACTCTACCAATGGAAGATGCTCTTTCCATGTACCTCCAAAATCCAAGATACATAGCCTCAAAAGGTCTTCTAGAACACGATTCACCCTCTCGGTTTGGCCGTCCGTCTGAGGATGATATGCGGTGCTCAAACACAACTGAGTCCCTACCGCCTCTTGCAAACTTTTCCAAAACTCGCTAGTGAAGATAGGATCTCGATCGCTCACTATGCTAGAAGGTACACCATGCAATCGAACTATCTCTCGAAGGTAAACTGAAGCTAGCCATGGAGCAGTTCTCTTACTCTTCACGGGTATGAAATGGGCGCTTTTAGTAAGTCTGTCCACCACAACCCAAATTCCCGTATTACCCTTCCTCGATCTCGGTAACCCATCAATAAAATCCATCGAGACGCTATCCCACTTCCATTGCGGAACTTCCAATGGGTGAAGCAACCCACCGGGTTTCTTTTGCTCCGCTTTCACTTGTTGGCACACCAAGCATCTAGCGACATACTCGGCAACATCCTTCTTCATACCGGCCCAAAAGAAAACTCGCTTCATGTCTTGGTACATCTTGTCCCCACCGGGATGAATAGTCATCTTCGAACGATGTGCATCATCAAGTATAGCCTTCCTCAAACCCTCGTCTTGCGGTACACAAAGTCTACCGTCTCTACGCAACCACCCCTTATCATCTAGGGTGTACCTACTCAAATGACTGGACGACTCCCCCCTTTTGAGCTTCTCCACTAACTCAACCAACTGTGGGTCGTCCCGCTGTGCCTCACCGATCCGTCCTAAAAGAGTAGGTCTGACCTCTAAGGATGCTAGCAAACCGGGTACAAAGTCAACGGAAGGTCTGAAGTCAAACATCGAGATAAATTCCAAGCTTCGTCGTTCCACGAACAATGGACTCAAGGACAACCTTTTTCTGCTTAAGGCGTCCGCCACCACGTTACCCTTGCCAGGGGTATACGCTATCTCGAAATCATAGGAAGCTAAGAACTCCATCCACCTTTGCTGTCTTAAGTTCAAATCCTTCTGAGAAAACAAGTACTTCAATGATTTGTGGTCAGTGAACAATTTGAACCTCTCGCCAAGAAGATAATGGAGCCAAGTCTTAAGCGCAAAAACAATAGCGGCCAACTCTAGATCATGTGTAGGGTAATTTTTCTCATGCACTCTCAACTGCCTTCCCCCATAGGCTATTACCCTTCCCTCTTGCATTAAGACTGCGCCTAGTCCTGTCCCACAAGCATCGGTATAAACAACAAATGGCTTACTCCCATCTGGCAACACTAAGACTGGAGCTGTGGTTAAAGCTCTCTTTAACCGTTGGAATGCATCATCACAATCTACGTCCCATGTGAAGACTAGATTCTTCTTTGTCAAGCGAGTTAATGGGGCCGATATCTTCGCGAAGTCCTTGATAAACTTCCTATAGTAGCCAGCCAACCCCAAGAAACTCCTCACCTCGGTAGCATTCTTCGGAACCTTCCAATCTTGGATGGACACTACCTTCGCGGGATCCACAGCTATCCCTTCCTTAGAGACCACGTGCCCTAAGAACCGCACTTTCTTCCTCCAAAAGTGACATTTAGAGAATTTAGCCTTAAGGCTATGCGCTCGAAGAGTCTCCAACACTTCCCTAAGATGTAGGGCATGCTCTTCTTCATTCTTAGAAAAGACTAAGATGCCATCCACAAAGACCACCACGAACTTATTAAGGTACTCCCTGAACACCCTACTCATCAAATCAACAAAGTATGCAGAGGCGTTCGTCAAACCAAATGGCATCACCAGCCACTCATAGAAACCATTCGGAGTCCTAAAGGCAGTCTTGTCTATGCTATCCTCAGCCACTCTCAACTGATGAAACCCCGTGGCTAAGTCCAACTGCGAAAACACTGAGGCACCAACCAACTGATCAAAGAGATCATCAATCCTCGACAATGGGTGTCTATTCTTCTTTGTAAGTTTGTTGAGTTCTCTATAGTCTACACAAAGTCTGAGGGACCCATCCGCCTTCGTGGCAAAAACCACTGGAGCACCCCACTCCGATATACTTCGTCTTATGAACCCCTTCTCAAGCAACTCCCCTACTTGCTTATGGAGTTCCCTCCTCTCACGAGGAGCCATGTGGCGCACTGGCAAAGATACTGGCTTAGCATTGTCCGCCAGATATATTCAGAAGTCGATCTCCCGCTTCGGAGATAAGCCCTTCACCTCCTCAAACACATCCGAGTATTCCCGGACCACTCTAACAGATCGCAAACTCTCGACCGAAGCGTCAAGCGATTCAAGATAACTTAGCATAACAGAATTCATGGGATTACAAGAGATCTCGAGAGTGTTCCCCAAGCGGGTCATGAGCCTAACAACTCTCCTTTCACAATCAAGAACGGCACCATTACTGGATAACCAGTCCATGCCCAAAATCAACCCATAGCTCGTGAAGCCCAAAACAAAAGCATCACATCTAAACTCAACGCTAAGTATAGAAATCTTCAAACCCAAACATATCATGGACAAATAAGTGGAGCCCCCAATTGGGTTTGAAACAACCAAGGGATCATCTACTAGACTGGTGTCTAAGTGCAGTGACTCAACTAATGATGATGAGATAAACGAATGCGATGCGCCAGAGTCGAATAAAGTACGGACAGGATGATCAAACAGAAAAACCAGACTTTCAACAGAAATAGTTCTACCTCTTTCCTGAATCGGTGGAACCGCGAGAGCCTGAACTTGCCCCCTTGCCTGACCTGGTGCCATAAGAGCTTGCACCTGTCCTCCTGAGGTAGATCCCGTCCTTTGCCCCTTCTTAGGGCAGTCCTTCACTAGATGCCCTGCTTCGCCATAGTGGAAGCAGCCAGTCTTCTTCTTCTTCCGACAATCCTTGCTTAGGTGGCCTGGTGGCCCACAATTGAAGCACTTCTTCTTTCCCTTGCCACCGTTGCCTTTCCCACCCTTGTTCTGCTGTTGCTGTTGAGATCTCTTCTGATCTCCTTTCTTCTCGGGTGCCTTATCAGCATTGGGACCCTTCTCTTCCTCATGCATAAGTGCCATGTCTACTACCTTCTCAAAGGTGGCCCCCATAGGGATGTGAGTCATAGCCAATCCATGCATCGGTTCATTCAAGCCTTTAATGAACCTCAAAGCCTTCTTCTCCGGTGTATTCACCATGTCTATGCCAAACCTTGCTAGCTGATTAAACTTGTTGACATATTCCTTCACCGACAAGTTTCCTTGCTTTAGAGTCAAGAACCTTTCCATATACAGAATTTCTACTGCCCTTGAGAGGAACTTTGCCACAAACCTTTGTCTGAAATCCGCCCAAGAGTCAACAGGGCGCTCTCCATTAGTGACCTCCCACCAGAACGAGGCCTCTCCCTTCATTAACCAAGCAGCTAACTTGACTTTCTTTCCTTCTTCCATCTCAAAGATGTCTATCAACTCTTCCGTCTCCTTAAGCCAATCCCTAGCTTCCACAAAAGTTTCTGATCCTTGAAAAGATTTCCCTCCCATAGCCTTAAATTCCTTGCAAGTCTTAGCAAAAGTATCCGCGCGAGGAGGAGGAAGATCGGGTGCAACTGGTGGTGGAGGAACATTTGCTGGGCCCGCAGCGGTTGCCCTAGCCTCCATCAATCTCCTATACCATACTGGTATCGCTACACCCTCCGGAAAGTTAAGATCTTCAGCCATGCTGAAACAAAAAAGGAAAGATTCAAAATGGAGAATTCGAAGGATAAAGATATGGCTATTGGGGATTATGCTTTTCTTTCAAAAACTTTTCTCTTAAAAGACATGTTTTTGAAAATACTTCTTCTAAAAATGTTTTTAGAAAAATAGTTTTTCTAAAAGTTTTATCTGTTCTGGTAACCTTCAGCTCTGATACCACGTGTAACACCCCACACCCGCTAAGGTCACTCACTAAGGGAATGCCTTAACTTTGGTGGAGTATTTTAAGTGAATATAGAACAGAAAAATTACAACAAGACAGATATAAGTAATACTTGAAATTTAAAACATCATTTCATTGCAGCAGAAGGTAAACATGTTTGGTTACATATCAAAAACCAACAAGAGTCAAGTACAAAATATCCATCTCGGTAAAAACATAGGTACGTAATCCCACTACATGCTAATAGGCATAACAGAAAAGATAAGCTGGGCTTTACATCAACGGTCCAAGCTCCAAAAGACAGATAAAGCAATCTGATCAAAGCCCACTAGTGCTAGGCCCACTCTGAGAACCTGAGGGTTGGGAAAAAGATAAAAACAACGGGGTCAGATATAAGTCTGAGCGAGTCCTATAACTTTAACAATACAATCATTAAAGTAATTAGGGTATGATATAAACTTGGTACGGTAACGACTGGGGATAAATGACTACACTAAGCAGGCAACTAGACATAGGAAGAACCAAGATAACGGTAAAGACGCATCTACCCACCCAAGGATAATTACTGCACCACACCAGTCATTCCTACTTAAAGGTTGATCCCACCCAAGGACTTAGAAAATATAACTAGTAGTTTCGTGTACCCCTAGCTGACCACATAGGTGTCGTCTGCCCCTATCTCCACTAGGTGTACCCACTACTCCCCAAGCGATCGGCTCCCTAACGTAGATACCCGTGCTGGCCCCACAGTGGGGTATATCACTCCCCAAAGTGGCAACCCGATACAACCAACGGTGCACGGCTTATACCTACACGATGCAACAACGTCTTACCTACCAGCCCGGGTCCACACACGCATATGAAACCCGTTGGACTTGCGTTGCCACCGCTAACCCGTTTTGGCCTCTTATAGTCAAACCCAGTACGCGTGTCCCGTCCTTGACATGGGTCGAGCCCACAAAGATACATATGGGTTACTGGTTGAAATGGGCCCCCACAAGCTACCCACCTAAGCTTGTCCCTTTTCTAGTGCATCCCACTTAACCCTTTAATCATGTTTAATTACATGTTTCCACTTGGTTAAGTATTCTAATCGTATTTTCTATTGCCACCTAAGGCAACCCACTAGATTTCCACATGCCACCCAAGGCACTTACTTGATTTCCACATGCCACCCAAGGCACCCACTTAACCCCTCATGCCCCACTACATGCTTATCTGGTTAAGTGTTTCTTAATTGATTAAGAATGTAACCTTTGTAAAGACCTCTCACATTAGACTGTCTTTTTTGGCAGCTGGATTTGCCGGTCGGGTCCGGGCAGCCTTACGCCATAACAGATTCTAACCTCGTGTCTTTTACACTTGTCGCGTATTTAGTTTATGCCTAAGACCTCTCACATTAGGCCAATCATTTGTAGCCGCTGGATTTGCAGGTCAGGTCCGGGCAGTCTTATGCTACAAAAGGGTCCAACCTCATGTCTTAGTCGATTAATTACACCTAATTAATCACCCCCATATTTTGAATTAATTTTCCCTAATTAATTCCAATTTAATGATGTACATAATTGACTCAATTATGTCCATCCACTCATGGTATGCAACATCATACCTATTTCACCACAATTTTGTTAACATGAATATTAACCCCATCGTTCCCCACGTAATACGCTAACATGACATACTTAAAAGGGAATATTCATCACAAACACAATGGGTTCCACTTTGCATAACATTAGCATCAACATGGGTTTTAAAGGTGTCAACTTGCATATATGACCATAGCATCAAACCCAACTAGCATAAATAATCAACCCAAACTTGCATGAATCACATATGTCATAAAGAGGGTAACTTGCATAGATGTTCATGTCATAGACCTATCATAAAGGGATAAACTTGCATACATGTCATAGGTCTAAAAAGGGATGAACTTGCAAATGTTACTCATATCATAAAAAGGGGTAAACATGCATATGTATGCATATCATACAAAGGTGTAAACTTGCACATGTTACTTGCATATAATCAAACACCAAACTTGCATAACATGTCATATATGAACTTGCATATAATCAAACACCAAACTTGCATAACATGTCATATATGAACTTGCATATAATCAAACACCAAACTTGCATAACATGTGATATATGAACTTGCATATAATCAAACACCAAACTTGCATAACATGGTGTCATAATGGATCAATGTTTATCATAATGATTTGCATAACTAGCATCATGAACATATAGCATAAAACTTGCATAACTAGCATCATGAAAATATAGCATAAAACTTGCATAACTAACATCATGAGCACATAGCATATGATAACATAACTTGCATTGATCCACATTTATAACCATAACCTCATTATATCCTATCATAATTAGTTTAGCAGTTGCTTGCTAAAGGCATAGAAACTCACAACTTGTTGATTAGCACTCCTATGAAGAAGATTAAGTTGCTAGAGTTGATTAGAAGTTGATTTGAGAAGCTATCTTCCTCTTTAATTTGTGGAGGCTCCTTCTAAGTTGCAATTTGACGGCATGATGACGTTGTATCTATTTTTAGTATGAATTAGGGTAGTCTTAGGGTGTATTTATAGATTAGTTAAGTGTTTTAGGCCATAGGATTAACCCTAGGATAGTTTAGAGCCATCAGATCTCGTCACAAGCCACCAAACACAGCCCAACAGCCAAAACAGTGCACCCAGGCCAAACTGGCTCGGCCACCTGTGTCGACTGGGGTGTCGACACTATTGTCGACACACCCCCCTGTGTGTCGACTCCCAAGTCGACTCCCCAGTCGACTTGGGGTGTGGCGGGAATTTTCCCGCCTAGCTCCATTTCTGCATTTGAAATCTATTTTTCGAAATTTGAATTTTCTGAAAACTTCTTCAGGCCTTAACTGGGTCATACGGACTCCGATTTTCGAAAACTCGGACTCTATTTCGCGTATTTTCCCGAGACGAACGCAATGGCATAGCCCGTTTCCCCTGATTCAGATCTTAAAATTTAATTCTGCCCTGATTTATATTATAACAAGTTATTCAACATATGGGGTGTTACAGTATACAAGAATAAATTAGTAAAATATAACAACTTACACAATAATATACGAGCATACTGATTACAATGGGGTTTGGCGGGTCAAAATCGCGTTAGTGGGTCAACCCTAAACCCACTCATTTATAAACGGTGACTCGAAAATGACCCACCAACTAAACGGGTCGGGTTAACTTGATAATTTTCATGCGAGTTTCGGTCGTGTAGGAAATTGACGTCCCTAGTTTCAACAATGGCACAACATGGGTTAATATGGTGTGAAATCAAGGCAGTATGGATAAAGTGGTCGAGCACAAGTTTAAATGGTGCAGCCTCCAGTTCAACAAGGTCATGTACAAAATACAAGTGCAACACACAAGACATGTATACAAGCCAACATAGAACAACATGGATGATCAAGTTTCAAACTAGACATGATGACAGAGCTGATACAAGGTGCAACAAGCTCAAGTCAAAATGATGCACAAACAATTTCATCAAATTGAACATTGGGATAACAAAAACATGGAAACAACAAGCTAATACGCAAAATGGTCAAGAAAGCAACATCATGGAACTTAACAATGAAGAATGGTGCACAAAACAATATGGTACAACATGCAACTGAAGTGCATAAACAACACTAAGGGACATTGTTATTTCGGTCAAGACATAAGTGCATGACTCAACCAAGTGAGCAGCATGGTGATCAGGTCCAGCAGCTATAGCTAATGAAAGCAAACTCATGTATGGTACACAACATAACATCAAAACAGAGCAGCATGGTCGAGCTCATCAAATATGAAAGAATGACAAGCTAATGGCCAAATCAACATGCATGCACTGTCGAGACAGTTCGAAAAATAAAGCAAGCCAGGTTACAAGTAAATACAACAATGCAAATAAATGAACTACAAGGTCAAGCCAAAGTGGTAAACTCAAGTGAAGGTGAATCAAAGTAGGACAAGTTCAGCCCAGTGACATGATAAATGAACACCAATATTCAAACACACAGTGGAAAGCTGGCACAGCTATACAAGCATACAGTTTTAGTTTCAAATGGTTTAGCACAAAGTGCATGAATAAATGGTGCAAACAAAAGCAGTGAATAAATCTGTTCATTCATATATGGCAAGTGATAAAGTATTAAATCTCAAATGCCATGGAAATCCAGAAATCAGTGTTTATTTGGAGTATGAAACATTTCACAAATTCATTTCAGTAATCACACATGTGTCATGATGAATTCAGGAATCGATTAACATGATTGGGATGAAATTACCATCATATTCAACAAGTTTCAGAAATTTCATTTGGCAAGTGTTCATTTTTGCATATATTCTTTGGCAAGAATTCACACCAAAAGAAATCAAAGGAATGACTCACGGCAATTAACACTGTTTAATTGATTAGCAGAAAATCAGCAAATAAAATTTAAGTGATGAAGACATTTCGGTTATTTCCAGTATATCATGAATTGTATATGGCTTGTTTCCAAGTCAAGATATTTTTTTCCAAAAATCATATACGACATGCAATCTATTGTTTCCAAATTCAAAGAAGGGGCCAAGAACATGTCTATATTCATCTCAATCAAAGCCGATTTTGTCAAAGCCAGCAAAAGGGGAAAGCAACATAAAATCAGCCAAGTCATTATAATCGAAATCAGAGATTTTAGGATTCTATAATCCTATATAAATTACCATTCATCACTGGCAAAAATTATCACAACCACAATCAACTCAAGAGCAAAAAGATTTAAATCAGAATTTACTTACAAGAGTTTCGATCGAGGGAAATCCCAAATCAAAGAATTGAACAACGAGAAGCAATAATCTTCAGAGCATCATCTTTATTGAAATCCAGATACGATTTGGGATTTGAAGAAAACCCTAGCTTTTGGGATCGGCCACCATTTTTCTATTTCCAGAGAACAAGGGAAGTAAGGTTCAACATGATGAACAAATATAGCCTACCTTTTTAATTAGGGCTAGAATTGTTTTTAAATAGCCTAGGGTTTAGCTTTGTTTTTATTTTTTTGTTTTTAATTTTCATTTGTAAACAATCTACCAGTTTTTCTAGTGTCTATAAAAAAAACTAGGCAATCTAGTTAGGGTTTCAATTAGTTGTTTACTAGAGTCTGTAAAAACACGGGTTATGGGTTTGTAATCGAGGGAAATCAGATCTAGGGGGTATAGATCAGTCTAGGATTTTGAGCGTAGGATTAGAAAAGGAGCGAGGGATTCGTGTGTTTACATGGTCTTGTAAGCGGGACCTATTCTATTACCTAGTAGAAACCTTAGTGAATGCAGCAGTAGGCATGGTTTTGCCGAAGCTGGGTATATATGTGTGTTATTTACTTTCCGCATTTATATTCTCTACTGCTATCTGTTCTGATTATTATTTTAATATCCCATAAGATTTGAACTCAATGAAAAACTGTAATAAACCCTATTCACCCCCCCCCCCTTTAGGGTTAATCTAGATCCAACATTTACATCCCTGAGTGGTTGGTTGCGAGTCGAGAGGCTAGCCGTAAAAGTTATTTCCGAGTACCACTATATGCCACGATGCAGGTTCGCCGCTGGTTGATGGTTGAAAAACCTAGATCTAGTACAATTGGTGTCAGAGCATAAGGTTTAGTAATAACCTTGGCTCTGTGGTGTAACTCAATAGAGATGGGGTTAGTAATACCTTATATTGAGTTTAATTGTATATATGAGAGAGCGTGTTTGTAGATTTTATAAAAATATTTTAAATTGTGTTGTTTGATCGGTTCAAGTGTTTAGAGAACTCCATAGAGTACCCGTGGTAGACAAGTGAACTAACAACTGTCACAATATTATTTTGAAAAAAGGGTAAATGAAATAATTTTGCCCAAATTATATTTTTATATAGACATAATATTCTCAGATTATGATTGTATTAGTTTGTTTGATTGATTTGAAAGGAATTCAAATTGGGATGGTTTATTATAACATAAGGAGATTTCACCTATGAAATTTATAAATGAGAATTTTAATATGGATTTAAATGAATCATATGAAATGGAAATTTAACTTGAGTAAAATTAGAACATCTTTGAATTAAAAGTCGAAATCCTATTCACATTAGTTAATGGGACTGAATGAATTAGAATTTGAATTATGAAATATAAGTGAACAAATTAGAAAATCAATTAGTTAATTGAATGTGGAAATGGGACTTAACTTGGTTAAGTGGATTTAAATTAAGAATGAACATAGAAATGGATTTAAATAAAATAGATTTGAGATCTGGAAATTGAATAAATAAAAAAATTGAATGAACTGAAAGCTAAGGAAATGAATTCCAGTATAATAAATTTGAATGGAACTTCTTATGAAATGAAACTAAATAATTTAACCATATATTTTCATAAACATTCTAAATGAATGATGTTACTGTTTGGTTTTGGAATTTGTGTAATTACACTTGTTGATCAATGAAATGTTATTTAAAATTTCACGTATGTATTACTTATGTAGTAAATTGAGTTATGTATAGGTACGAAAAGGCTATAAGGGTTGATTTTAGTTGCGTAAATTACATATAAGTTAAGCAAGTATGCTTAATAACGCTCATATAAGGTACGCTTACGCAAAAATACAAAATTTTGGGTTATGAATTGGATTTTCCGGCCGTGTGGGTCGATGTATACATTTTTGTTTCTCTTGTTTTATTGAAAAAGTCCCTCCGTACAGGAGAGACTCTACCGAAATTTTTAAGTGTTAGGAAATTTTTTAAAAAAATTGTTAACAGAAATGAAATGGTTTTTCAATCAAAACTGATTAAATCAGTTGGAAATAAAAGTTTAGAAGGTAGAACAGAAAATTTTAACTAAGTAGATTTGGGAAAAGTTAATGGATTTGAAGCATTTTTCCTACCTTAGTAATTTCAGAGACGAAATTCTTTTTAAGGGAAATGAATGTAACGACCCAATTTTTTAGTCGTTTAATTTTGAACATTTAATTTTTTTAAATGTTGTATTGGAAATACAAAAGGATTTTTATAAAGAATTAATTAAACGACGTTTGAACGTATAAAATTAATTTAATTAATAAGGAGCTCGCAGCAGCGCAGTAGTTCATAGTTTTACGTTTTGAACTTTAAATGGATATACAGGGCCCAATATAAGTCGGAATTCTTTGAAACAAGAATGTTCAGTTCTATTAGATTATAATTTTCTAATGAAAGAGAAAAATCTAGATTTCGACTTATAGATTTTTAGTTATATCAAAATCAAATTTTCAAAAAGTAGTTGTATAATCATTTATAAACTATAACGATTTATTTAATAAAACGAAAGGATTCTTAGATAAATTGAATATCCATTTAACTTGGAATTCAAAACGTTAAGTTTAAAATCTAAGTTAGTATATTTTGAAGCTATATGAAATTCTATTTGAATATATACAATGATAATAATTTATTATTATTGAAATTAATTGTTTTGAAATTGATTTATTTCGATTCAATTTAGACCTTAAAAATTGCCATACTTCAAACGACCTCTCATTTCAATGAAACCAATTTTATTACATCGGTAATGGCTAATTATAGCTTGATTTCAAGTTTTGAGTCAATCGGAGTTGTTACGTGAGCATGTGCAAATTAAAATGTTAGTCGATCAATAATTTGAATTCAAACTTGCTTTGTTTTTGCAAACAGACTCGGATTTCGACGAAACAAGTTTCATTGGGTCCGGAATGTCAAACTGTACTAGGATGTCCATTTTCATCGCAATTGGATTTCATATGTGATCATATGAATGAAGAAACAACGAACGAAAATGAAGATAGGATCGAATTAATAAAATAATAACAAACCTAAAATATCTTCATTATAAATTACCCTAACCTAACCCTAGCCCTAAATCCCAAATCAACGACCGCATTTTTTTCATTTTAACCCATTACGAACTTTTAACTTAATCTCTCATAGCATTGCAAATTGGAGGAAGTCTTTAACAGGAAAGTTGTTGAGGACGTTGAGTTCTACCTACGGGTAAATTTTGGTTGCGTTTGGTCACCTGTGGTGGCCGGAATTTCACCACAATCGAGCTAGGATAGTTTTCGTATTGCCTCAATTCGCATGCAAACCGTTGGTGTAACCACTTGAAATTTTGGAACCAATTTAAAATTTGTTTTTTAAATTAATTTTATAAGGATTTATGGTCGATTTTAAAAATTCTATTATTTGACGCTATTTCGATAGCTTACAAAGGAACTTTTTTCAAATGATCTTGTAATTCGACGAAACAATTTTATCTGATCTGTAACATTGAAAAATGGTAGGATTCCAAATTTCATAATTTTTTGAGTTAATATGTGAGTGTGTGAGAATTAAACACATACCGGGTCAACCCATCGAAATTAAGGGAAAACGCAATAAAAAATAGATCGGAGGGTCAAACGAACTCCAAACACGACAAGATCTATTCCGTTGGATCCGGACTTACGTCTTATGTGAAAGTTCAAAATTTTGTGTAAAACATAGTTGTCGTTTGATCACACGAGCAGAAGTCGTAACGTTGAACTAAAACACATTAACGTTTTTCAAAAGGAACTTAAGTTTAAAGTGGGAAATTGAGGTGTCATTGAATCAACGGGCTTGGATGTTTTGTTCACCATCTATCTCCCTTCAACACCTTACCAATCCACAACCTCACCCCTTTCATAAAAAAAATCCTTCTTCCTTCTCTTCCTTTTCATTTTCTCCTTTTCGCTTTCGCCTCCTCTTCCCTAAGCTCCCATGGCCGCCGCTCCCATTTTCTCCCCCTCTACCTGATTTTGGAGCCTCCCTCACCCATGTGTGCCAGCTCTCCCCTTCCTCTCCTCCCTTTCCGTGGTCCCTTTTCTATTTAAATCCCTAAAAACCCAATTTTTACACCTTATTTGCAAATACCCCTCCAAAAACCCATCTTTCCACCTCCTACCACCCCATACCCCATATCTAGGGACCCCTGACATGCGCCTCCATCCTACACACCTCCACCTTGGACCCCACCTCCAAATTGTTCCTATGGACCCCACAACCCCCTTTTGTTTGCTTCGAAACCCCAAATCTACAAGTGTGTTAGGTGTAGGAACCCCATAGCCGTTAAACTAAGTCTCCTAGGCCTCGATCAAAATTCGTATGCACCATACGAGAGTCGTGGTCATGTGCGAGAGTCCGTAGTCCCTTCGTGCAAAGATTGGCGAAGTGGAAACCCACGGTGAGAAACCGAAACTTACTAAAAAGGGATAGTTAGAATTAACTGTTTATAGTTAATTGATTGTGTTCAATAATGACTAATGATTGATCATGTAAGTTTGTTGTAATGTTAAGTGATGATTAGTATGATAAAAATGTCATTTTTATTTAATATATGTGAAATCACTTGGGTATACGATATTTAAAACACAAATATTGTCGATTGGAAAGTAGCTGAACCTTAAATGGTTTTGGTTGAGTAAAATATTAACTAATGGCTTATTAATGTGATGAAAACCCCACATGGGTATTTGGATGATAACCGACACTAATCCCAATTGTTTGAATTTGCAGTTAATCTATTGATTGACGAACCCGTGTAAGCATTTTTTATTTAAGGCTTATACGGTGAATTCCACTTCGTATGTGGATTGAATATTGTTTGATGGTTAATCGAGTGTTATATAATACATTGATTGGAAATGAATGACAATAAGTGATTATTAATTAATTGGTTAAATCTCCATTAGGAAAAAGGGATTTTCAATGAATATTTTAATAATATAATAATAGGCTGAAAATAAAAGTTTGAATTTGACGTCCGATTTAGATGGACATCAAGATTATAAAATTATGATGAATATTCGTAACTGTAACAAATTGATTTGAATTAATTTTAATGAAGTTATGGCTTGTTCAAGTTTTATTTTTAAAATGAATAGTAACCGATAAAAGTGAAGTTCAGTTAGGGTATCTGGGAAGTGTTTTGGAAAGAATTCCTTTTCATTTATTATTTATTTTAATAATGAATGTCGGGAAAAATTTGAATTGAAAATAACTAAGTTTGAAAAATATTATTATTTTGATAATAAAATATTATTATTTTAATAATAAAATAATATTATAATATCCATTTATTGGAAATGTTTGAAATTAAAGTTGAAAATGGAAATATAATTTCCAGAAGTGATTATATAGTTAATAAACTATCTTAAAAATGAATAGATTAGATTTTTAATTTCAATCAAAGTTTGGTTTGAATAGAACTCGTCGCACAATGACAGTTCGTGAATGTCGACCGTTAACTTTAAACTGATGTACCGAGAGATCCGACCGTCGGATTCTCTCGAAACTAAAAGACTTGGGTCCGAAATTAAAAGAACCTTCAAATGATAAGTAGTTTGTTGAAATCCAATGGTTAGATCTTGAGATAAATCCAAATCAAACTTGAATAAAAACAACGCCAAGACCTGTAATGACCTATAATCATGATTTTTTGAAAATGAACTATTTTTATATTAACAAAAATGGGGAAATTTTATGTTAAATCATGATAAATGATTTGAAAGGATTATGAACCTAATATTAGCTTTTGATATTTATTGTTGTCGATTGATTGTTTGGATTGTGCTCGACCAGTTTATGAGTCAATATGCTTTTATATTTAGCATTGGGTTGGATAGAAATACTTGTATGCTAACACCTTGTGATTCATTTCATGATTTATATATGAGGTGTTTAGCGATGTCGTTGGTTTCATTTAAGATTAATGAATGGTTTTGAAATGGTATTTTGATAAAAGAATGGAAACGTTATTCCCGATTTTGGACAGGGGATGTTTTATAAGAATGTTTTATAAAACGACAAGGATTTCGAGGACAAAACCCGATGATTTTGAAATGATTTGGAAGTGGAAATTATTGTAGATTTGATTTATTTGTGATTGTTGGTGTTAAAGAGTTTCCACTTTAGGATATAAAACGATTTAGTATGTGGCTAAATATTCGGGTAACTAATAACTAAAAGTCTGGGTGGCAGGACCTTAACTTTAATTGGTTGGTCGATGTAGTCTGTCCCCGTTAATGGGAGATGCATTTATATATATAGCGAAGGATGGTACGATCCCTTTGTCTTGTTGATGGGATAAACCTCTCGATATTTAGTTGCAAACGTTTTGTTATGCATTGACTGTGATATTTCGAGATTTAATTTCCAAGTGATTTGGTTTGAGATCCCGAAGTGAAAGCTAATTTGATATGAAAGCTAGATATGTATTTCAAATGATTTGAAACAATAAATCGAGAATAAAGTCCAAAGAAATAACTTATGTAAAGTTAATTAGATTTTGAAAATCTAAGTTTAGGAACAAAGCCTAATTGGGTAGACTGAGGAATTACATATGTTTGTTGCATTGTAGGCTCCATAAGTCCATTTTTGGTAACTTTTTGAGCGTTGGCATTCGTGTGGAGTAAATTCGTTCTGTGTTATATGACGTGGTCCCATGATATGCCTTACTTTTGAATAAGTTAAGTATAACTGTAGGGTTTCTTATACCAGTCCCATGACTGACTCGTAGTTTGTTTTTCGCTTGCAAACTCGGGTGCCCATTATTTCCACATGGGCAGCTAGGTAGTTTGATTTGCAGATATTTGGAGCAGGATTCTGGATTGAAGCTTAAAGTTGTGTCTAAAGCATCGATAAGTCTTCCGCTGATTGTAGTTTTGTAATTTCGATGTGCATTGTAATCATTATATTCTGTGTTTATTTTGTACTCTGATATCTTGTACCGTGATGTAACATTGTAACAATGTTAATGAAAAGTTCTTTTGTTTTTGTGTGATGTTGTTGTATACCCAAAGTTAACGGTTCGACGATTTACGCCGTTTTGGATCGGACCTGTGTGGTTTATGGTCGATTCGAAAGGCGGGGATTTTCGTGTTGTTATAGTGGGATTTCAGGGCGAGAGCCCTGTAGGGCGAAGGCAGAGAGGTGGATGGGATTTCCAACGGTGGTGGTTCGACGGTTTAGAGTGGTCTGTGGTGGTCGGGGATGGAAACGAAAAGAGTTCATTTGATGTGAGATGTGAGATTGGATTTGGCCATTTTTGTGGAGCTGGAGGCATCGAAGGGAGTTGGGTCCTAAAGGAGAATAGAAGGAGGAGGCGAGGTTGTTCTATTTATGGTGGTGCGTCGTCGAACCATGGTCGAAGGTGGTTGTAGTTCATGTTTGAAGCTTTTGCGTTGATCTGGAGTTCCAGGCGAAGTGGAGGGATTTCGAGGGTCGTGGTGACTAGCGAAGGAGGAAGGGGGCCACAATGGTAGAGGATGTCTCTGGTCTTCTACAGTGCGCTGGCAAGGGTTCGAAGGAATCGAGTTTCGTTCAATTTTGGGGATGTCGAGTTTTCAGTGACCTGGGAAGGAAGATTAGCCCACTCTAATCGTAATTAAGGTGATTAATTTACTTATTAGTTAAAACTAATGACGTTTAATTATATATATATAATGTATATAAACTTGTAATTGGTATAACTCGATCGTTTGTAAACAGAATCAAACGAAACAAGAAGTGTTGGGATTATATGGACGAAGGCTACGCGTACAAGCAGGAATGATGTGATTCATAAGTGATTGGAATTTCATATATTTTCAAATGCTTGTTTGAAACTATATGAAACGATGCACAAATCTCAATCGAAAACAAAATATGTATTAACTCTCACGCATTCTGGAATTCTATGATGCGATTATATTCATATAAGTTATAGTTTATCGCCATTAGTATAAATTGAATGTTTGAATGCTTATTGATTGTTTAATAGTTGTCTTCATTTATATTTCTGTTGTCTTGGATGATCAAGATTAAAATTATCTATTTCACATGCATTATATTATGATATTAAACTTGGAGGTAGGGAAGGATAGGTTGGAGGGATCTAACTAGATTCTCAAGTAAACTATGTGTTACTTGTTTTTCATATTATTCATATATGAACTATTTAACACAAGTAACGTTATATCCTATTTGGATGTTAGTGTTGAATTAAATTCAACAATTGTTGTGTTTGAATTAATAGATAGTATTGATTAAGTATTGGCAGCAAATGGTCAAAAATCCATCTTTTCTAAGACATTTATTTGTCGTTAGGCGAATTAACGAAGTTTAAGTAATAAAAGTTATTTTTATAACTGAATCAAAGTTTTCAAATTAATTAATCTTTAATCAACTGTGGTTAAAGGTTATTATCAAATTATTTATTTTTAATAAAGTTAATTATTATTTAATAGCCTTTTAAAAATGATTAATTATTCGATCTTTAGTTAGTAACGAAATTAACTACTTTTACTGTAGCTAATAATGTGAATAATTATTATTTTAATTAGTGATAATTAAAGTGACTAACTTTTTAAATGGAACTCGTTTAAAGAAGTTATTGAGTTGTAATGAAAATTAGTTGAAGTTCGCAATACGTTTTTCCAAAAGGATTCGATAATAAATCTAAACATTTTAAACAAAGTTATAAAAGAGATTTAAAACTAGTGTGATGGTTTGAAATAGACATTTACCTTATAAGTTAGGTTAAGTAGAAACAATTGCAATGTGAAAGAAGGCTTCCAAAATAAAAATGAAAGATGTTAAATAGATTTATATAAAAAGGATTTGGTAAATAATCTAAGTTATAACTGAATTATATATATAAGAAGTAGAGCTTAAGGCTTGTGTTATAGTAAGTGTTTACTTAATAATCAAATTAAGTAATGTAAATTATAATCTAAAGAGATTTGTAAAGGTGAATAATGGTTTATAAAACTAAAAACATATCTTAAATAAGAAAGCAATTTAGAACTTATGATATTATAATTAATATCAATTTTGTGTTACAAACTTTTATCTACCTCAGGACAAGAACGTTATCGAGTCAAGGTCTAAGAGGTGAATAAAATACCTCAATTTGAACGACATTACTATTATCAAGGGATAGTACTAGTTTCTAATTATAATGATGTTGGAATTAATTTATTATTTCCATAAGAATATTGCAACTTGAAATTGCCAGATTAGAAATTAAATTAAATTATTGGGTTTTAATAATAAACAATGGATTACTTAACATAGTTTGACCAGTTAAAAAGTGTGATTATACTTACATCATTTGATTTAGTATATGTCATTATTTTCTAAGCAAATGAAAGTAGTTTTGTTTATGAATACACTTATTCCAAGAATAAGTAAATGGCTATGGTTTTTCGAGAAAATGAATTAAGAAATTATACTGGTTTGAAACGGAAGTGGGTGTAGAAATATAATTATTATTTCCATAAGTAAAGCTGTAAACTTTAATTTGGAAAGATTTTGAAGTTAAATAAATCATTTGGTTAATGTAATAAATAATATGTCGCATGACATTGATTTGGCCATATAAGTCTGGTGATGAAATCTATACAAATAGGTTAAGTGAATATATAGATGTATTTCCAAAGTAAAGAAAATAAGAGGGGTTTGGTGAATATGTTTATTCCAAAGAAATAAATATAGATTATTGTTTTCAAATAACCAAAACAAAAGCGACTTGCTGAGGTTTATATATAAAAAATCGATGAAATGATTTTAATGAATGGTTTTTAATAAGAAGGGCCTGAGTTGCTGATATACTTATCTGTACTGTTTGATTTGATAATTAAAGAACCGACTATCAAATGAATATTCCTTGTGACTTTTGGCGTGTTAGTTCGAAGAGACTAGGATGGGAAGTAGACTCAAAACCACTTCAAACCAACTTTACATTTGAAAACTAATTTCCAAAGATGCTTATTCGATATAAAGATAGAGAAATTGAAGACTATGGATCTTCATGAGCTAAAGAATTACTTATAATCTTTGACTTGCAACCAGAGATAGACCGTGATTTTGTCGTGATTTAAATCTACGGATTATAAGGGCTATCTCTACTAAGCCTTAGGGCGATTCCTATATTAGATGCGATAGGAGAGTGCCTTTGGTTCATCCTGTTCCTGGATGACTTGTATGGATGAATGTATGACAGTGTATTTTTTAAGAACCACGTACGTTGATTTTTACAAATACACCAAGATTGGTGGTAAAGAAGGAATCTTCTTTTGCCTTAACACCCATAGTATATTTGTGTATGTCAATTAGTGATTTGATGGATCTGACAATGTGGCATTCATAGTTAATGTGAAGTTCTCTGAAAGGTAATCGTAAGCTCAAGCCTCATCAACTGGGAAATGAAAAAAATCGGGCAGGCAATATGGTTATGTGGGTCATTCCTATTTAGGTGTATTTCCACCATCTAGAGAAAATTTATTTGTTTCTTCTTTTGTTGCTTCTGCATGCTTGCGGAATACAGTTGATTAGCTATCAACCGTGGATGACAATGCATTCGGCACACTCAAGTTGAATGAGTTGGCGATCATGTGCGACCGAATTTCAAGATGTTCTTGTTGAGCCCTGGTGTTTCCTCTCTAGAGAACGCTGATCAGAAGGTGGTCCTATACCTTGTCATGTTGGAAATCCAAACTCCAATACGAGCCGTACATTTTTAGATACATACTAACTATGTTGGAAAGTAAGATGCAAGCTTTCCGACTATATTCCTATTTATTTGTGGTTCCATAGACATTATTATAAAATCATTGGATTTTGATATAAAAAGTGATTTGGGTATTGTAATGTAAAAACATGTGCCATGTTTGTGTGTGGTCGTGTCTTACGAGAGTTCTATTCTTTCAAAGAATTTTCTAAAGTTAAGCAAGTTGTTTGAAATATTAATTTATCACTGAAAGTATTCCAGACTGATCTGGGTTGATTTTGCTTTGCTTTAAATTGTGCTCGGGTCAGACCGATCATATTTCCAGGTTAGGTTCCGCTTGGAGCTCCAGGAGCGGAGCTAGAGTCGAGACGTATTTCTGTATTTTCTGGTATTAATTTATTTCCAGCTGTGTGTGTTGTATTGAACAAGTGTGTAATCTGATGTTGTAATCACACACGTATATATATATATAGTCTTTCTCTTTGAGTGAAGAGTGTTAATATATTATATTTAAATTGTTCCGTTGTGAGATTCTATTCTACTCTTATTCTGTGTTGTTGGTATTCTTCTTCTATTGTAGCATTTCTTTCTTTCTATTTGTCACCCTCTAATTTCTTTCTTTTAACTATCTGGTGTTTTTGATACTTTGGTTTGGCAAGTAATACAAGATTATATATTATTGTCGAAATTCGATCGTCGACGTCGCCAGGTCATTATAATTCCATTATTTAATTGTCTAATTTGTAATCCTAAAAAGAAAGTGAGTTCTCTCATATGACTCATTTCAAATTCCTTTGTTATGATTTCAAAAATTTCTTGATTCATTTTATTATTCGTTGATCCAAAAATAATATCATCTACATAGATTTGTACTAATTGAATATCATTTTCATTTCTTTTAATAAATAGTGTATTATCTACTTTACCAATTTCAAAGTTTGATTGTAATAAATAAGTTCTTAATTGATCATACCAGCCTCTAGGAGCATGATTTAAACCATATAAGGCATTATTTAACTTATAAACGTGGTTTCGAATTTTTTTTATCTTCGAATAATGGGAGTTGTTCAACATAAACGTCTTCTTTAACGAATTCATATAGGAAAGCAAATTTTACATCCATTTCAAATAATTTAAAATTATTATGATTAGCGAAAGCAAGTAGAATTCTAATAGCTTCTAATCTAGCTACGGGGGCAAAGGTGTCGTCATAATCTATTCCTTTATCTGATTTATGATCAAATTTATCTAGATTTTCTTTAGTATTTAAAACAGAGCATTTACTCCCAAAAATTCTGAAATAAAATACCTTCGGTTTCTTATTATATAGAAGTTTATATGGAGTTTTGTAGTTAACGGTCTAATTAATATTTTATTTAAAATATAACAAGCCGTAGAAACTGCTTCACCCCAAAAAAAATCTGTAAACTACCACCAGATAACTTACTCCTCGCACACTCTTGTATCTTCCTATTTTTACGCTCAATTACTCCGTTTTGTTGAGGAATTCTTGGAAAAGAAAATTTATGAGTAATTCCGTTTTTATTACAAATTTCTCAAAATTTTCATTTTCAAATTCTCCACTGTGATCACTACGATAGTTTGAATTCTCTTAGCAAAAGTTTTAAATAATTCAAAAGCATCACCTTTATGTTTAATAAACAGGGTCCATATCTAGAGAAGTCATCAATAATTGTGGAAACGTATTTACTACGGTTTATTGATTGTGTTTGAGATAGACCAAATAAATCCATATGAAATAATTCTAATGGATTTGAAGTAGTAATCTCATCTTTTGATTTGAATGAGCTTTTTCTTAATTTCCTAAATTGGAAAGTGTCACACAAATTATCTAATTTAAAATTCATTTTGGGTAATCCTCTAACTAAATCTAATTTAGAGATTTTATATAGATGTTTGAAATTCAAATAACCAAATCTCTTATGACAAATCCAAGGGTCACTTGTGTTGGCCAAAAGACACAAATTATCGTTTGAAAATTTCATACTTAAAGTGTAAATATTTTTCTTTCTAATTCCTTCAAAAATTATGTTTGAATTATTATCTTCGAAAAAGCACTTATATTTTAAATTTTAAATTTATATTCTTTATCGCATAATTGGCTTATTCTAAGGAGTGTATTTCAAATTCCTAACTAATAAAACATCGGAAATAGTAGGAGTTTTAGAATTACTAAAATTGTCGATGCCAATCACATATCCTTTCGATTTATCACCAAAATTGACCATTCACCATCTTTATAGACTAGATTATTCAATAATTCTGGATTTCCCGTCATATGCCTCGAACAACCACTATCCAGTATTCATTTATCACTTTTGATTTGCACCACTTCACCATCAAGTTTTGAATCATCAATAGCTACGTATTGCTTCTGTTCTGTACAACACACCGATTTGGTAGACAATTGATTTTCCAATATAATTAGATGCAGACTTATGAAATAATAATGAAATGCATACTTTTGAACTAGTGTTATGAAAATTTTCAAAAACTGTCATTTAAACTTTTAAAATTCATATTATGAAAACTTTGAAAACCAGTGCTCTGATACCAATTGTTGGGGATGCGGATTAAGGTTCTTAAGAAAAATAAACACTATGGGGGAAATGGTGTTTTATGGATTGTACTAAATTTCTTGAAATCTTCTAGGATTAAACAGAATGCTATGCAAATCACAGATATCACAAATCACATAATCAATCACAGATGTAGAAAATAAAATAAAAGGAAGTAAAGGAAAGTACACACCAGGATTTTATACTAGTTCGGGACTCCCCTACATCTAGTTCCACACAATGCTGGGTTGATGTGGATTTTTAATTTACAAATCCAAATTACAATCCTTGATTTCAGGGCTACAAGGGCACACCCTAACTGATTCCAAGTACAGTGAGACATGGTTGATTTTCTAGGCCACAACTTTACACCCAATCAATTTCCAGGACCCAATCGCATCCCATCGATTTATAAGGACACGACCACACCCATTTCTTATCAGTTTTAATGGATAGAATCGATATAGTTTGATCTTGCAATCTTTGATTGCAAACATCATATAACTCTTTAGTAGTACTTGAATTTCAAAGAGAGTTTGATGTCGAATTGAAAGAGCTGAAGATTGATATGATTTCTTTGAAAATCAATAGAGTATAAGTGTAGAAATTTAAGAAATTAAGAAGAATAATGGCAAGAGTATTAAGGAAGAAGAAGGAGACAAAAAATGATTAAAAATTTCAAATTCTGAAGCCTTTATATAGTTCTCCCACAGCCACATCCTTTCTGAAAATATTTGAATTTAAAAGACATAACTTCTCAAAATTTTAAAAATAAATCAATGGTAAGTATGTCGACATGCATAAGGTTGTTTGTCGACATCCCCTAGTTAAATTTCGAAAATAAAATTTTAAATCAAAATAAATAATGTTTAAATAAATAATGGTGATTCCAAAGTTAAAACAAACTATATTCCTTTATATTAAAATAGATTATTCCAAGTAAACAATACATTTAAAAACATATATTAAGATGATTAAAAACTAATTACAACAAATATACCATATTACAATAAAAAAAATTATAACGGTGGAGCCACCGTCGTGTATTAAGAAGTTGTAATTTACTTATATCTTTTACAACGTTCCTGCACCGTTCCAACACCATTATGAAATAAAGCATTTAACAACTTTTACTCTCTATTGTAATAAATTTTATTACAACTCTTTCACACCGTTGTAAAATGATTTATTACAACTTTTTTTTTTGCTGTTGTAACTTATATACACCTTACTAATATAAAGAATTCATATATATTAATAATAATATGATTCATATTTCAGTGCAACAAATATAACTCTACGGAATTGTTCATATATATTAATTAACATAATATTCGATCAACATACACATAGTACATCACCAACTAAACCCGTCACAAAAAACATAACCGTTTCAAAATACATACATCGATCTAACACAAAAGATACATAAGAAAGATAGAAGCTTTGTCAACAAAAGATACATAAGCATACCCTACGAAAGCACTCTAGTTGAAGGCAACGTAATTTTTATTCCAAGCCACAGTTGATCCAACATCTTCTCCAATGGTAGTCATTTCGGAATTCGGCTTCCACAAGAAAGCTTCAGGATCCACCGCCACATCAATCCAAACTTTCCAACCTTGCGGTCCACGGTGGGACTGCAGAAAAAAAGTAATTTTAATAAGTTCAATGGAACAAGAAATTGATGCTTGGAAAAAAAATTCAGAACAGTACAGGAACATACACCCAAAAAACTAAAAAATGAGTCTGCACCAAAAAACTCAGTACGGGAACGTAGACCCAAAGGAATATTTCCGGAACCTATTTTGCAAATATGGGCAAGAAAGAAGCATATAGCATAGGCATATATGGAATTACAAAACTCAATTTTGATTTTGCTATTGCAGGAAAATACAAAGTGTACCCAATTACGCTACATCCTCCACAAAAGAACAAAATTTCTTTCACAATAGATAAATAATAACTGAATTTCTGAATCATAAAATCAAATTGAATTACTTCTAAAATGTTGGAAATAGTTTAAGTCATTGCAATATATTACCTATTTTTGTTAGCCTAAAAAATCTGAAGATGATTCAGCAATCCCAACTCATCAGGCGAACTTGAAAGCTCGTTAGATGATATATTAAGCTCGGCAATAGAAGTCAAGCTTCCCGAAGTAGATGGTAAAACAATCAATTTGTAAGTGAAAAAACATGCAAATCAATTTACACATGGATTATTACAGAAGATCAACGTCGATTAGACCAAAATAAAGGCATCGACTATGTTGTGAATTATGGCACCTTAACAATAGGAGTGCAACTACTTTTCCAGTCATCCTATTGCAATCTACAATAACTAAGGCTTATACACATTTTCTAATTGTATTCAAAACCACAAGCCTATGATACGCTCAAACTCTTGTCACAACAACAAAATGGGAAAAGTAACTAAATAATAGATTCCAATACAATGCTAATGCCGGCGATTCTAATCATAAATGCAGGTGGATGCTATGATTTACTCAATTCACATCAAAGACCATTTCTCATAACAGGAGCGAGCCATATAGAACATGTAAGAAATTCAGACGAGCAAAACAACACAAGAGGCTAACTGTGAAAAGGGATGATTTAGCTGCTCTCCTAAGTGGACAGAAATGAGTGCGGACATAGCAAATTAACAATCAGTGGCTGACTGGAAACATAAAGGACGGTTATTTGCCTAAAAGTATTCAAATGATCTCTCAGGTAAATAAGTTTCTGCCACATAAATAAACGGTGGTGCAGCAACAAAGCAAGCAGATTGCATCACTCAAGCTTCACAACATAAAACAAACGACACAAGATAGTATACTAATCATGGAATTTGGAAACGAACATAGGACATTCCTGAAACTACAAATAAAGGTGCAGCATGCAACTGGGAGAACACACCAGTGCCAGGTCAACAACCAAATACCTGGCAGCACAAGATGGTGAATAGGAACAACAGATTTCAAAATAAAACAAACCAAATACCATGAACAAATCAACACGCCATTAATTATATATATATATATATTATCATCATCATTATTATTGAAATCAATTTCCTTGAACAAGGATTACTCGTGAGTAAAAAAAAATACTCACCTTAAAATAGTTGAAGGAGGCACAGGAGGCAAGGGTACTGGTGCTCTTGTGGGTGGCGACGTGGAAGACTGAGGCATCGATGCGGAGCCAAGGAAGCTTCGAGTTGGTCTGAGAAGAAGGATGCGAGGGCTAGATTAGAATGGCTAGAGTTAGTGACTTCTGAACTTAACGGCGGGGCTTCAATGGAATAGGAAGAGGCATAGAGGGTTTGCGGTGGCGACCAGGAGGCGAAGCGGTGGCTTCCGGTCAGATGACGGAACAATGAGCAATTTAGGGATTTGGGAAGAGTGTGTTTTCCGGTTTGCGGGACAGAAGAGGAGAGAGCGTATGGCATTGAGTACAATGATGATGCGTTGGTGGTTGTGTCAGTGGACGGTGGTGGAGCGACGGAGAGGCAGATCAATTTGGGATGGTGATTATTTCGAGAGGAAGAGAAAAAAAGATTTGAGCAAAAACTGATTTGGGAAAACAAATGAATTGGGGCAGAATAAATGAATGACATAGGGTGAAAATAAAAGGACGGACGCGGTGAGGATCAAAACAGCGAAGACACACGATAAACAATCTCAGAACCAAATGGACAGATGGCAACCCACTTCTTTTAAGTTAAACAAGTGTAAAGCCAAATAACAAATATATTTTTAAGTAAATCATTTGTAATACCATGTATGTATAACAAAATAGGGTATTCAAAATATCTAAAATATAATTCTCAAATATAATTTGTAATACCATGTATATGTAACAAACATACACAATGGATGCATAGAATTTTCTATTTGTTTAGTTATTATTTATTTTCAAACAATTTTTTTAATTAATGGTTACTATTATTAATTACTTATTTAAATTTTAAAAAAATCTGTTAAAAGCACAAACAAGCGATTGTTAACTGCTGAACAAACAAGTTGCCAAAATTATATTTATCAAAACTGCTGAAATAGTTACTACCAAATCAAATACTACTTATTAATAACAGTTATTATTTAACTTTTACTTATTTCTACTTAGTTATAATCGATTAATAATTATTAAAAGCATTAACTATTAAAAATAAATTACTAATTATTAAATAATAATTATTTAATAATAATTAATAAATATTATTGATTCCTAAGTTTATTATTAATTATTATTAAATATTAATATAATTATTTATTAAATATAGATATATTATAAATATGAAGTTTGCAACAGGCATCTATTACAACTAACAAAATGAAAAGGCGTAAAAATATGTTTATTACAACTTTAGGGAATTGACTGTTGTAAAAAACATTTATTACAACTGTGTTTTTCCCACAGTTCTAAAATTAAAGTTGTAATATGGTGTTTCTGTTGTAGTGAAAATAAAAAATGATTAAAGAGTGTGAGTATATATATATATAACTGTGAATATATTAAAACTTAATATAAATAAGGAAATTGATAATATAACTAACTATAACAAATTGGTATTATATTTGTAAGTAAATCTTAGTTGAATTAGGAGTTAACAAATTACGAAAACAAGATTTAGAATAACTTTCAGAAGTCAAATAAAAAAGTTATAAATTTAGAATAAGGGAATAATTTTGTGATCATTTGAAAATTGATTTAAAAACAAGGAAGTAATTTTAAAATCATTTGAAAGAAGTTTGAAATCAGAATTTAGTGGTAACCAGAGATTTTAAAATATATCTAGCTCCATATTTCTTGAATTCTTGATACTCATGAGTCTTGAATCTTGAACTCTTCTACTTTGAAATCTTGATTCTCTGAACTGTACAGTCTTCAATAATTAATACCTGCATAGATTTCTTATATATACATGTGTGTGTGTATTAGATAACTATGTTAGTATATATTTTATAACAATAATAATTGAAACAAAGTTGAAATAAGGTTGTTGTCATCAAAACCATCATCAATATCTCAATCCCTAACAATCTCCCCCTTTTTGATGATGACAACCTTGGTTTATAAAATATTCATACATGATGTCTTGATTCTCCAGTTACTCTCCCTTACTCCATTATCTTCCTTTTAAAACAACTAACTCTCCTTAAACTAAACCCTTTTTATAATTCTCCCCCTCTGCCATAAAAAACTATATAATCCTAAATAACTATAATACTCCCGCTAAAACTAAGGCATATTCCTAATATCTAAAACTAAGACCAACTTACTTAAAAGTATTCTTAAGCAAACTAATTACAATAATCAGATAATATCCCTAAGTATACACTCTACCTTATAAACATATAAATATTAAATTTTATTATTATATGTTGTTTACAAATACAAAAGTACATCTAATGTATATATACACAAATATTTACGTACAATATCGAATACATGAATATACGAAACCTAACTATCAATTGTTTTTAACAATTGGATGTTGTATATAACAATTCTATGATTTTTGTTTGATGATAAAAACACACACACACACACACATGTATATATATATATATATATATATATATGGTACATCTCAGCAAACTCAATCGGCAGAAGACCCGAAGAAATGGAATTTCTTCCTCCTGTGGACCCCGAAGCCCCTATAACTCAAGCACGGATTTATGCGCTTAATAAGAAGTATGAAAATGAGGCTATCGAACTTAACGAAGCATTGAAAAACAACATTGACCTTATGTGTCAACTTCAAGATAGTCAACGCCTCGTCGCCCAATTTCAACTTGCTCAGAACAACGCCCGATCGCGGCATAATGTCTTGGAAACATCTTCTTCTGAATCTCGGGTCCCACATCAAAGAAGGAAGTTTAGCCTCAACAATAAAGTCGTTGCCCGCTCTAATGCTCATACTAGCAGCAACAACAACGTAAATGGAAATGGTGATAGGACCACTGTCACTTACAGCGCGGGAACGAATCACTGTGATCGTTCCTGGTTGGTTATCAATGTTGAACCGGGTCTGAGTAAGCGACCCCTACCTCAACAAAAACCAACTATTGCCACTCAGAACTTGGGGTCCATGCACCCGGCAACCTAGAAAGCCAAAGTTCCACTAAATCAGAATGCATATCAGCTCGATCAACCTCATCTGCCATACCAAAACCAAGCAATCAATGTCGACAACATGGATGAGGATGAGCCCGATATGCATCACGGAAGGTTGTAATGACCCGCAAATCCATAACATCAGAGTTGACTATGTACATCATACGTCCAACCCAAATATCACGAAAATACGAAACATTTTTTTTAGAAGAAGAAGATAGAAGAAGAACAGAAACAACAACACAAAATCTCACATCGCAGCGGACCAAAATATAATATATCATATCTTTGAAATACAAAATCTTTACTGTATAACATACACTTATCAAAGTACAACACTTACAACACAGTGGAACAAAACTCTATATAACTAACGCTGAAGCCTCCTGCTCCAAGCTCCTTTAGATAGATCTGTAAAATCCTGAACTACTTGACTGCCCGTACAAATTTAGGCACCCAAGAGTTTAGGTAGAACAAAACAAAATAAACTCCGGGTCAGTCATGGGACTGGTATGAGTAAACAGTTTAAACAGTTTCAGAAACTAAATGATATCTCATAAGACCACGCCGTATAACACGGAACGGGTTTTTCCCTTATGAGAATCCAAGCACTTGATTTAACTTTCAAAATCCCTTTGAAAGGAACGATAATATTTATATCAAAACTCTTTTGATATTATAATAATGTCTAAATCAAGTAAATAACAATCTAGTGGAACGTTTGCATCTCACGTTCCACATATAATATACAATCAAAACCGCAAGCACTTATTGGGTAATGGATTTCCAATTATGACAAGGTATGGAACCACCTTCCGCTGGTATATCTCTAGAGGAGAATACATCGAGTTCAACAAGAACATCTTGCAACTCAGCCACACATGACCGACCACTCATTTCGCTTGAGTGTATCGAATGTATATCACCAACGGTTGGGATCAGCAACCGTTTCCCGAATGGGACAGCATCGACAATAGATTTTTAGAAGTAAATGAAACTCTAGATCAGGTGATTATACACCCTAATAGGTGCGACCTACATAGCCATGCTGCCTGTCCGATTTTTGTCATTTACCGGTTGATGAGGCTTGAGGTTACGCTTCATCATCGCATCAGATTCACTTCGAATGCCACATTGTCAGATCCATCAAAAATCACTAATTTGACGTCTAGAACCATACATTACGTGTCAGCTAAAAGAAGTTTCCTTCTCCGCTTCCACTCTTGGTACGGTTGAAGAAATCAATGTACTTGACCTTTCTGGAAATACTCTGTCAGACATTCATCTATGCAGGTCACCCAGGAACAGGATGAACCGAAGGTACTATTCAGTATATCCATCTTAGGCACTGTTATCTAAGACTTATACAATAGCCCTTGCACTTTACTTCGTCTTCAATTTTCTTTGGCATATATGATTCGCAATGCTTATGCCAATACAGAGTGGTTCTTTGGATAATAATCCAACCGGTCTCTCCATATTGACAACGATGGTCAAAAACTTCGATAGTCTGTGATTTAACTATCGAATAAAAAAACAAGTGTTTCGATAGTCGATGATTTAACTATCGAAGAAAACAAGTGTTCATCCAATTATCAAACAATCACTGAGTCCTTAATTAATATGCCATTAATTAAATCTCTTTTCCATTTCCTTATCAATATTTGTTAACCAAATATTTTCAATAACCATATTGGCCTTTTACGTTATTTGGAAAACATTTCCGAATATCGCCTTCCTTTATTTTCTAACCTTTAGAAAATATATGCTATTTATAATTGGAAAATATTACAATTACTTATCTCTTTTCCGATCTCGTTTATTTCTATACTTAGGAAATACTCTTTATTATATTTCCAAGCTTACACTTATTTGGGTTTAAAACGGATGTTGTGTAAAACATCGTTACGACAACCCAAATATTATATTCAACTAACTCTTATCCAACATTGATTTTCGAGCCTGAAATCTTACTATTTATTTGTTAATAATGAAATCAATGAAGTTGGGGTATAACTACCTCTCAGACCTTAACTGAATAACATTTATAACGTCAAAACAGATATGACTACTTACTCGAATAATCAATACCATACAACTACTTATTCACTTTTAAACACGTATACGCTTTCTCTTTCTATACTTACTATATTTTATTCTTATACTTCCTTTTTATTATTATACTATTCTATTTTTAAGTTCGTTTTCTTATCGACTTCTATATATATTGATATACAGATTTCTAGTTATCAAATTATCTTAAAAATATTCTAACTCCTTAAATTCCCGGAAAAATTTGCCATAACCTTCTTTGTACCGGGAGCATCGGGATATTTCAAATAGCCTCCCATGGCCCTCACCAATCCAAAAGAAAAAGAAAAGCCAAGCGGCTAGCCGATACGGTGCATAAAATCTCATATATGAATTAAATACATACCTTTTTGTCGAGCACTCTATATATATATATATATATATATCTTCATTAACCTTATCCCATACCTGTCTCCTGTATATCTATACCTGTTCAATTTAATTCAACTACACACGATTGTTTTAACTTAATACAATCGTTTTAACTTAATACAATCGTTTTAACTTAGTTCGTTAATTGATTTGCAAATTAACTGGTTTGCCTATTTTACCTTCATATTTGAGTATAACATGTTCAAATATATTTTAACTTACTTATAAACCAAATCTAATTCTATTTTTAAATTCCTTTGAATCCTATACTCCAATTCCAATTCATCTCTATTTGAAATCCTATATCCAATTCCTTTTTAATTCTATTTGAATTTCAAATATTCAAACTCCTTTTTAATTCTATTTGAATTTCAAATATTCAAACTCCTTTTTATTTCTATTTGAATTTCCTTATTCAAATCCTTTTGAATTCCTTTGAATTCAAATTCTAATTTAATTCCTTTGAATTTAAATCCCATATTTACATTCCTTTTGATTAAATTCTATTTTAATTCCTTTTTATGATATTTTTAAATATCAACACTTAGCCCAGTGATATTTTAAACAATCAAATCAACTAATTTTCAATCATTTGATTTTTAACACATCATATATGAATATATATGAAATCAAACAAACAACAAACAGATAATATATTTTTCAGGGACCCAGTTGGATCCCTCCAACCTGTTTTCCTGCATCCACAGACGTTAGTTAACATAGTAATACCCATCCTGCTTCGAGGCAGGATATCGCGGTATGAAGGTCATCCACTATCATAGCGTGGGGCGCATAGGGTAATCATCTGCTAATGAAACCGCGGGCATCCGCTAATGAGACTGCGGGAATCCAACCAATCATCAACCCAATATATATATATATATATAATAGTCAACCCTAAATAACTAATATAATTAAAGCAACCAGAAAAATCCAAACAAGCAATAACAATTATTTTTAATGGATAAAAATAATTCTAATTAACAGGTGAGTGAGATTTACTCACCATGATTTTAGTTGCAGATCCGATATGATTTTCACTTAAATCAAACTATATTCGATTTAAATTAAAATTCTAGTGCCAATCCCAGTCAACTCTGAAAAATCCCAAATCAATCCCACTGCATAGCCAATATTCATATAAAGCAGTCGCAACTTGTTTTACTGAAATCTGTTATCATATGATATGGTTATAGCTACTTTGAGTTTGTATATTTTTAAATTTTCCATTACGAAATGAACTATAAAAATTTTAGGTTACCTATTCCAAACAACTCAATCTCGAACAACCCGGACGACTAAACTTCAACAAGCACTAAATTTCCCCTTTGCTCCTCTCAGCAGCACTCCACTATATCCTGCAAATCAGAATCTGTGCACTCCACCCGAGCTCCTCTGCAATTCACAAATTCCTGTAACTTCCCTACCATTTTTCTGCAACTTTACATGCCACAAATTCCAAGTTCGATCACCCCTCCAAGTCACCTTCTGTCCAACTCAACTCAACAAATGTTACAGGATTTTCGTGACCTTTCCTGTTAACCGAAATCCACCTACGCACAACAGCACCCCGTCCTCACTAATCGCGACTTCAGCAATTTTCCCCATCGATCTCTCCAACCTCGTATGAACCAACCCTCCCCCAGAAATTCCCAAACTGTGTACCCTGCTCCAAATTCCTGAACTCCAAAACAATCTCGTTCAAACTCTATTGAGGTATGACAGCATCGCCCTCACTATATCGGAGATAATACCCGACTTTTTCCCATTTCCTAATGACAGAAGCTCACCCCGTGGTCAACGCTTCACCCTTCCCTTTTCCCCCAATTCGCGCGCGACTCTAGAACAACGATGAGCTCGAGATTCTTTGGGATTTCAAACCGCGATACTCGATTTACCTTTTAAGTGGGAAGAGGCCGATTTTGATTTGGAAGAGATGAGGGAAAGAACGGTTTTCTTTGATGGAATTGAATTTAGAAGTTTTTGTGAAACTTTTGTAAAGGGGATGGCCAATTATATTGCCTCAGACTATCGTATTCTCTAAGGAGAATGAATGGCCAAAAAGGAAGGCAACGCGATTTTACTTTGTGGCAAGTACGGAGAACATACGTACCTGATGGGAAAGGAGAGGATGGGATAGTTAGGGTAGGTGGTGTGTTGGAAGATTAGGCTCCTCTTATTTTTAGTTTTATATTTTATTTTGATTTGCACTGAGGTGATTTTAACCCTTTGAAATACCGCATGTTATTGAACTCCTATTTAAACACAACGACCGACATTTCTACGGTTATAACACTATTCTGAACACACTGGGACAAGTATCGAAGCTCAATTCGATCATCTGGAGAAGATATTAATTTAAATT
>JASFAX010002621.1:0-45281 GCA_030737875.1 Allium sativum | reverse complement strand
TGATTTTTTGCGTAGAGGTTTAAATCAATTTTTCTTGAGAAGTTTTTGCCTAGGATTTTCCCTAGAAAGCTTATTTGCAGGTTGGGAAAGAAGCGACTGATGAAGATAGAAGGCGTGATCAGCGTTGTGAGACTCATTCTGATTGTTTTCCATGTTTACCCCATTTTTTCGTATTATTTACATTTTTGTCAAATGAAATAATATTCGAAGTTGTTATAAACCTATATTTTTGACCAAAGAATGTGCTTCTCTTAAAACAGTTACAACGGACTTTATTTGTTATTATATTATAACGGCATACGAGTGTTAGCAATGCGGAAATATTTTTGGTAGGAATTTCATGATTTGGTGTTGTATATATTCATTTTAGCTTTGAAATTCTATCATGTTCCTCACCTATCACATTTTACTCCAAATGCAATCTAGGTTGCATGCATTTCAGTTCTATCATACTACCTACGTAAGTTAGTTTTCTACTCAAGCACTTCAGTGTTTTTGTCCGTTTACTTGCACTTTAGCTTGTATAAGTTGAAATTTAAATTTCAAGAAGTTGTTACACAATATAGGCAATCGCCAATAAACTCTCGTTAAAGCCATGAAGCCAGCAGTATAGTTCAATTGCCTCTTTCAGGCTAACCTGAATCCCACATTAATGAAGTTCAGCTTAATGTTCGTTTATCTGATGCCACATTAAGACACCAGTATAGCATGCATGTCTAAAATACTCCTTAAGCCATGCGGTCAGCATTCTCAACTTCACTTACAAAGTTGTCCCCAAGTTCATGCTCAAGCATGTGCATTGTCCCTAATTACATGCTTACCAACTACAACTCATCATGTACACTGTCCTGAAGTTCAACTACATTTTCATGGCTACTATGATCATAGAGAGCAGATAAATGAGATTTGGATCTCATTTATCTGCTCTCTCAGTTCATATCCGTATATTGATCTTTGGGATTCGATTTTTCTTCTTTTATCTCTTCTCAGGGACAAGTCAATGAATGGTGAAATGACCATTTGATTTCTACTCTATCTTATGTCTATAAGGTAGTCAATTTATATTGTATACTCTCTAGAGAGCAGATAAATGAGATCTGGTTTAAACCCCTTTATGAAGATAACCCCCTCTTATTGCCTTATGAGAATCGGAAATATGTTTTGCTCTTACAGAAATATATGTGCCCCCCTTCTATGGTACTAACCAGGTATAGTAGTATAGATAATTTTATATAATTCCCTATATTTATAGTCTATGTCCAGAACATTACATGTTTAAAATAATATTGTATACATGTTTTAAATATTATTATATTACCATAATTCATGAGGTTTACCGAGCTGTTGCGGATCGGAAAAGAGCCGTTGCGAAAGTAATACAAAATAAAATAAAAATTAATATATATATATATATATATATATATATATATATATATATATATAATGTTCTTCCGCAATGGCTCTTTTCTGATCCGCAACGGCTCGGTAAACCTCATGAATTATGGTAATATAATAATATTTAAAACATGTAGACAATAATATTTTAAACATGTATATTGTTCTGGACATAAACTATAAATACAGGGAATTATATAAAATTCCCTATACTAAGTAGTATAGGGAACTATATAAAATTCCTTATACAACTATATATGGTTTGTACCATAGAAGGGAGGCACAGATATTTCTGTAAGAGAAAGCAGATAAATGAGATCTGGTTTAAACCCTTTATGAAGTTAACCCCCTCTTATTCCCTTCTGAGATTCAGAAATTTGTTTTGCTCTTACGGAAATATTTGTGCCCCCCTTCTATGGTACTAACTAGGTATAGTAGTAAAGGGAATTTCATATAATTCCCTATATTTATAGTTTATGTCTAGAACAGTATACATGTTTAAAATATTATTGTATACATGTTTTAAATATTATTAGAGTAGATAAATGAGATCTGGTTTAAACCACTTTATGAAGTTAACCCCATCTTATTTTCTTTTGAGATCCAGAAATATGTTTTGCTCTTACAGAAATATCTGTGCCCCCCTTCTATGGTACTAACCAAGTATAGTAGTATAGGGAATTTTATATAATTTCCTATACTACATAGTATAGGAAATTTTATATAATTCCCTATATTTATAGTTTATGTCCAGAACAATATACATGTTTAAAATATTATTATACACATGTTTTAAATATTAAATGTTCTTCCGCAACGGCTCTTTTCCGATCCGCAACGGCTCGGTAAACCTCATGAATTATGGTAATATAATAATATTTAAAACATGTATACAATAATATTTTAAACATGTATATTGTTCAAGACATAAACTATAAATATAGGGAATTATATAAAATTCCCTATACTACTATACCTAGTTAGTACCATAGAAGGGGGGCACAGATATTTCTGTAAGAGCAAAACATATTTCCGGATCTCAAAAGGGAATAAGAGGGGGTTAACTTCATAAAGGGGTTTAAACCAGATTTCATTTATCTGCTCAAAGAGCAGATGAATGAGATCTGGAACTCATTTATCTGCTCTCTGTTCATGTATACAACCAACATTCACCTATCAGGTTATATCTCAAAGTGCAGCCGTCAGTGCACTAGTCAACGGATTCTATCAAACCATTCCAAAGCCTATTCTCACTGATTATTATAATTATTTTATCCACTCCATGTTGTTTGTAAACAAATTGTCTACATTGTAGACGTTCAAACTCTGTAACCATGCAAAGAAATAATACTATGAATTCCATGAAAAGAATCCAAAATAGCTACATGATTGTAAGCTACACACCTGCTTAATATTCAAAGAAAGCCAGCTAATTCATTTACGAATACTAAGTTATTATCAAGGTTTGAATTTGCATTGGTATACCTAAAGGTAACAATGATAATAATAAATAGTTCGACCAATAAACCTTCCCATAGGCACATAAAGGATGGAATGAAATTCCATATTAGCATATATCCTTTCATTCACCAAAATAATCATTTGGTCTGAGATAGATATGTTTTTCATAGTCTAATAGCTTTTCCATTATTGGAGGATACCTAACCGAGAGGAAATTAAAACCTTATTAAGAAGATAAAACTCTCAACAGTTTGTTTAATATTACAGTAAATAAGTGCAGGATAAATTTCACATGTATTGATAACTATAAATAAAGCTTTTTTGTAGTGTCAAATTTTTATGTTTTACACCATACTGTTAATTTTGTCACTGAAAAATCAACATAACATTATATTATACATATACAATATTTAACAAATAAAAATAGTATTTATAATCAAACATCGTAATTATTGCGCCTTTTTCAAAGAAAAATATAAATTCTTCAACATTCACTAATTTAATTATGTTAAAGGCATACATATATATTCATACACATATACACACACACATATATATATATTTTGAAATTGGGTAAATTTTTATTTCAGCTTATAAAGCCAGCTCGGCCCAAACGTTACAGCCCGATCTGCATCGGGTACAAACATAAACAAATTACAGCTTTTCGTTCATTCCTCATTCTCTGAAAAAGAAAACCAAAAAGCTCCCAATTGTTCCAATTAGGGTTACGGCTAATTCCTCATGGCGGCCGCAGATTCTCTCTTCGCCTTCCTCCAGTCACTGCCCTCCAGTTCCACTTCTCCAATTGCAATAATTCTCGTGTCGTTGCAGTGGTAAGGAACTTCGGTTTAATTCTGTCGATAATAATTGCAATTTCTCTGTTGATCGCCGCTGCGTTTGCTAACACATCTTTCTCTTTTTTCTTGAAAGCACGGGTGTTGCGTTCTCGCCATGTCTGCCACACTGTGGTTGCGAGGCCAACCTTGCCAACCTCTATCATCAATTGCGACATATTACTCCCATCATTCAGGTAGTTGATTTCTTCCTCTAAGCTTCCAATTTGATCAGTGTTGAAGCATTTTAATTTTTGAATGGACCATAATCTTCTGCTATACTGACATTCAAAGAATAAGTGGTTTAGGGTTTCCCTTTCTCTCTTACACAGAAAACATGTATCTTGTTCTATGATTCCCCAACTACGTAATCTTTCTTTGGTAGGCAACCTGTTGAGTATAGCTTTGTACAGCAATTGAGACATTTTGGGTGGACACGACCTCGACCAAACCACTTTGCTCCAAGGTACCTGTTCATGTTCATGCCTAATGCTCTCCTACACATTTTTGAGTATAAATTTACCATCAGACCGCTTCCACTCATCCTGTGCTTTATCATAGTTGATTGTTTTCTCAGCCAGTTCGTTCGCTATATTACGTGCCACCAAGTTGTTATTAAAATTCCACATATTATTGGAAATAATAGTGCTTACATTGACTGTTGGTGCACCATTTGCTGAGTAGCTATCCCATCCTTGTCTGTCTATTAAACTTTGACCGTTTAACCAAGGATCTCTCCATAGATCGGTTGAATTGCCATTTGCTATTTTTCGTTGGATTCTGCCCTTCAGCTCTTGTTTGAATTTTAGGCAAGTTTTCCAAATGATTGATGAGTTGGTATCTATGGGTGAGGTTCAGAAATTGCTTTTGTTGTATCTGGCCCTCATCCATACAGCCCATAAATTATTTGAAGAGATTAAATTCCAGGCCAATTCAAGCCCATAGCCTTTCTTTAGTTCAAATAAGTTTTTCAAACCCACTCCCCCCTCTTTCTTGGGCCTGCATAAAAGTTTGTAACTGATTTTATGCATACCTCCCTTCCAAATGAAATTAGCATAGACTGTGTTGATTTTAGCAATCGACCAGTGTGGAATTTGAAAGGTTTGGAGCCATAATCTGACTTTAGAGGTGATCACTATATGTACCAACTCCACTCTCCCAGCAAATGATAGTAGCTTTGATCTCCATCCCTGTAATTTTTCACGAATACTGTCTACCAATTTGCCACATTCAGCATCTGTAATAATGTTATTAGATAGCGGCACCCCCAGGTATTTTACAGGGAGGTTACCCTCTGGCACTCCAATTTCTTCAAGTAACTCGCTCTTACTTCTGCAAAATTTGTTAAAATAGCATTTGGTTTTGAGATCATTCACTTTAAGCCCCACCCACATTTCCATGCGGTGAAAGATGTATTTTAAATGAGAAATAGCTGTTATGGATGCCTTAAACACCACTAATAAGTCATCAGCATAGATCAGATGGGTAACCAGAGGTTGGTGATTATAAATTGGCAATATCAGGCTTCGTTCAGTAGCCAATTCCATCTGCAAAGTGAACCATTCCATAGCCACTGCAAACAAATATGGGGATAGTGGGTCACCTTGTCTAATTCCCCATGTACTAGTGATATAACCCTTAGGGACTCCATTGATTATGATAGAGTAAGTTGGGGAATTGAGGCAGAAACGAATTAAATTTAAGAGATTAGCCGGTAGGCCCACAGAGCTTAACATGTGTATTATGAATTCTCTATTAACTCTGTCATAAGCTTTATGAAGGTCAATTTTTAGACACATTTTGTTAGCACCTCTCTTATTGAATTCTCTGACAAGTTCGTGGGCCATGAGAGAATTTTCTGATATGAGTCTTCCTTTAATGAATGCACTTTGACATTGAGAGATAAGGTCTGGAAGTACCAAGTTTAATCTATTGCAAATGATTTTGCTTAGCACTTTGTACATTACATTGCAATATGCGATTGGTCTGTAGTCTTCAATTCTTGTAGGGTTTTGCACTTTGGGAATTAGTGAAATAAAAGCATGATTTATTTCTCTAATAAATTCACCTGAGTTTAAGGCCTCTTGATAAGCATCTAACATCAATTTTTTCAGGTTTTTCCAGCGCAGTTTGAAGAAGGCTATCCCCATTCCATCAGGCCCGGGGCTGGAATATACACATATATATACACATATACATATGTATGTGTGTGTACGTATTTAAATATGTATATGTTGGAATTTCTATATATTTTATGATTGACAAATCATGAAATTCCACATTTGAGTAGACGACCCATATTGATTTAATTGAGAAGAAATCAAAGAAAGTGAAATGAATTAGCGGAAACCATACCTGAATCCATATATGTTTACAGAGAGAAGATTAACCTAGTTAACACATGATTTTGATTATCAAACTTGACACAAGCTTTAGATCTGAATTGATAGTTGCCGCTTTCATCAACTAAATCCATGAGCGTTTGTTAAAGAGGATCGACTTGGTATTGGATCTTCCAAATTGACACATGTTCAGATGTAAATGTATTTCTTCAGAGGAGAAAAAGAGAATACGCTGAAAATTTGTGTAATTTAGGAACTATAACACATAATTTATAACAATGTAATATTTTCAGTTTGGCCCTTCAACAAAGTGAAAATTATTCTGGTCTCTACGCATTACTTCCACATTAACTGGATATTTATGCCAATAAATATTATTATCTTAATTGACCACTTAAATTGACATTCACACCTAAATAGCATTACACAAAATATTTAAATATGTGGCCCACATAATTGAAATATTCTAACAATCTCCCACTAAGCCACATATTTAATAACCTTAAACGTGTTTATTGATACGAGCTCCAAATTCTGTTATTTATGCCATAAGGTGTTTTCTTAAACAATCTCGTCCATTAACTATGCTCACGAAGGATCAAAACGGATTTCGTTATTTTTAATCTTACTAAATCCATCAATGGTCACATATACCAACACAATCAAATGACATAGATCAATTATGGATGTGTAGCATGCAAATTACATGAGATGTGACCAGTACATATCTATTCCCAACTAGTCCAAATTTAGTGAGATCAAAATGTTCAATATTTAACGTAAAATGCAAACAATACTTTATTACTTTATTTCTGATCAGAAAAAGAATTTGATATTGATACATATATATATACACACATATGTATTTAACCAAAGTACAGATCAATAAGTCATACGACAATATCAACTACAAACTTCCCCTGAATCAAAATATCGTTACAGAAAAAAATACACCGATTGAGCTACATGCTCATGAAAGGCCTTAAGTGATAAATTTTTGGTAAGCAGATCCGCTGTAACGGTGTTTGTCAATGTATTCTCTTTGAATTACAATATGTTTTGCACTATTACCTTGCTGGAAAATAATATGCTCTTTACTGTCACAATGTTACTTTAATGGTCTTCCAATTCTTTATTCATAATTCATAGTCTTGTGACACATTTTTTATTTCTCATAGTTGAATGTCTTGTAATTAAACATAAACAATATTTCCATAGTAGTGGAAGCTACAAGTGTTTGCATGACACTTTCCTTATATAGTTCCACCCTATATTATCATTACTCCTCAAGTGCATCTTTTGCAGTAATGACATCCAACAAATATTCAAAACGTAATTCTCTAGGATTTCCAACCGATTCGATCTTTTATCTATGAGCATATAACTTTTTTAGTTTGTTCCTTAAAGATACTTCATAACCATTTTGGTTACTAACAGATGATCCACTTTCAATATCAATAAGATACCTGCCAAATAATATACACGATACTCATATGTGTATATACTTTAGTATGCATTATAATTTGTATTGCAAATGCATGAGGAACCATTTACATTTCTTTAGTTTCAAGGATGGTAGCACTTATCTGTTTTCATTAAAAAAAATCAACTGAATCGCAGTTTACAGACCAAACCTTTTAAGCACTTAAGGAGCTAATATTTAACAGGCCTAAGAGAAACGATAGTTCCTAGCACATCAAATTTGAGTAGACATAAAACAGTCCTTGAGTATTAGTTACTTATTATAATTTCACGTTATGGAGTAGACAACGCGAACCAAATTACCTATACACTTTATGCTGTAGAAAATACTTACATAACTACCTACATCTTTTCTATACCATTAGTTCTTTCTACGTTTAACCTACGCCTTTTTTACGTCCAACCATTCAAAAAATTCAACGTAATTTTTTTAAATGTTCTTGTATTATACAATCACCACTCGTGTAAAATAGTATTTATGACTATTTAACTAAATACAGTTCAATCATTAGCAATGGACTAAATTTGATTAGCTTTATTATTAGTATTAACAGCTTTATTTGGTAGTTAATCATAAAGAAATAAATGATCATAAAGAGTAACTGAACAGAGAGATACTAACATCTACGATCGAGGTTGAAGGAGCAAGATCGACAGCTAAGGTCGAAGAAGCAGGATAAACAACCAAGGTAGCAACAACACGAGAAGTTGGAGAAGTTGGAGTAGTTGATCAAATTATAAAATACAGAAACATAAATTATTTCATTATTACGGTTAAATCAATAAGAATTTTAAATTACTAAAAATTAAGTTTTTACCTTACAAAAGAAGGATAAATGTGTCATTAAGAAATAAAAAATAAACAAAATGCCAACTGTGAGAAAAGTAATGTTCAACCTCATAGGCATACAGGTAATTTTTTCTAATCTAACCTGCAAAAATATTTAAATATGTTTTATTAAAATTTTACACGTAATTTTATTTTGAACATAACATTTAAAATTTATACATACCTTGATAGTAAATAACAATACTACTATATTCAGCTCACGAGCAGCTGCTACTAATATCTGAGCTAAGAACGCGTACATTTTAATTTCAATAGATGGTGTTTATAAAGGCTCAAACCATTTCACTCTTGCAACATTGCCAAACATCCATGCGAATGAAACAAACACAAACGCCATTAAGATGACCGTAAGTAATGATGCTAGTGAATGCACTTTAAAAGGATCATCTGATCAAATAAAGTCAAATCCAAAAGGGTTTGTTTGACTCATTTTTACTTCGTCTAATGAACCTTGCAAAGTGTATTCACTAGCGTTATTACTTACGATCGTTTTGATAATGTGTTTCGTTCGCTTGGGCGTTTGGCAATGTTGTAAGAGTCAAATACCTTGAACTCTTAGAAACATTACCTTTTGAAATCGAAGTGTAAGCATACTTAGCTTGGATATAAGTAGCAGTTGCTAATTAGCTGAGTATAGTAGCATTGTTATTGACTATCGAGATGTATAAACCTCAAATGTTATGTTCAAAATAAAATTATGTATAAAAGTTTAATAAAACATATTAAAATATTTTGCACGTTAAATTAAGAAAAATAATCTGCATGCTAATGGGGATGCACATTACTTTCCCCACGGCTGGCATTTGGTCGGCTTTGTATTTCTTCATTACACATATCTTCTTCTCTTGCAAGGTAAAATTTTAATTTTCAATCAATTAAAATTCTTACTAATTTAACATGTAACACTATATATTTTTGTATTTATGTTTGGAATGAAAAAATTGAAGACGAAGAAACTAATACACTGAAATTAATGAGAAAAAAAAGTTCAATGAGTAAGCGTTGTAAAGGGGAGGAAATAGGAACAGAAAATGAAAAGAAAGGTCATAAGTGATAAACTTTTGGTAAGTGGATCCGCTGTGATGGAGTTTTTCAAAGTATGCTCTATGAGTTACAATATATTTTGCACTCTTCTCTAGTTGGAAAATAATATATTCTTTACTGTCACAATGTTACTATGATGACCCCAAACCCCCGTTGCACGGTGGCAAGGGTAATCTTTGGAATATAACACGTAAATAGTAACAGCAGAACAGAAATGTATAATTACACCAGATAATGTACATCAAATTACACTGGAAATAATAATCATCAGAGTTACACAGTATAACAGGATCATATTTAGTACAAAATACAGTTTCAGCTTTATAAAAAATGTCTACAGCGGAATCAAACATAATATACATAACAAAAGCTGAACAGCATAATAGAAGTGATAGAATCCATCTTCAGCTCCATAGCTATCCAGAGAGAGCCTACTAAAACCTGAATACAAGGCTACCAGTGTAGAAAATAGGGCACCCGAGTTTGCAAGTGAAACAAACTACGAGTCAGCCATAGGACTGGTATGAGAAATCTACTTAACTTATTTTACAATAATGCCAATCAAAGGACCACGCCGCTAACGCGGAACGGGTTTACTCCATTGGATTGTTAGTGCTTAAAATAAGTAAATCATTTAAACATCGCAACGCTTTTTTACAAAAATGAAGCCATTATAAGACTCATGTCCCATCACACAATGCAACGCAAACTGGAGGATAGAGTTTTAACTTATAATGGCCAAAATATGCTTGGTACGTATAAAACAAAAGCATTTGATGTTATTACTAGTGTTCATATGTTTCAAAAACGATTTCAATCATAAATATCAATCATAGACGGCATAGCACCCCATACTATTATGTCGCCATATTAGTTCTACAATCAAAACCGCACGATGTCGTATTTGGAAATTGGATTTCTGTCATGAACCAAGGCAAGGGATCGTCCTTACCGCTTCGAGACGCTCTAGCCCGTGTCTCAGGCAAGTACTTTGTCAAACCTTTGGATCGTCAGGGCCGGTCCACACAGAGTGGATTAAAATGCCTGAACACTACATTTCCCTGCCTTGTGGGGCGTAAACTGGTCATATCCCGACCAAACCATTTGCCCCGTAGTGACCGATATAACCGAGGCGCCTCGCTATCCATCATCCACATAAGTAAAACGCCCGGGCGTGCAAAACCCAAACACCACTCCTAGCTAGAAGGAAACACATGTCCTCCCTAAGGTCCTCTCCCGTTTCTAGTTCATATCGGGTTGTGAGGCTCACGAATTAACACCATACACAAAGCTAGCTATATTAAAGTCGTGCTTTGATCATCAACCACAAGACTCTGCTTTTCAACAAAATTCTTGTTCACAGCATCTCTGCATGCCACGTTGTCAACCTACAACGTAAGACACACATCCATTAACAAGTCCGTTCTGGGTTTGAACGAAACAGGAGGCACCTTATTTCTCGTCCCATATGTCCAATACAGGAGAGAGGTCCTCGCACATCTGAACGATCAACAAGTACGTCTGGAAAACCACCACTGTAACACCTTTAGGGCAACAACTCCTATCCAAGGCATCAGTAGCCATCCATTCGATGTGAAGATCATCGGTCTTGCACCGTCTTCATATCTTCTAATCGTCGACCAATTATTTAAAATGAGATTTAACTCGGCCTTTTCAAATAATTCACGTATATTTAGAATTCAAATCAATTTATTTCCATGGTCAAATTATTTGATATCCATAATTCAATTCATTAATATAATTTTCATATCAAACACTTTCAACCATCAAATATCCAATAAACCGAGTAAATTCGGTTTATTTCCATTCCATATCGTTTATAATATTTTTAAACGATTTATCGCTACTTTTATTATTTAAAAATAGCCCATTTATTTAAACGACGCTTCAGGCCATAACGCCGCCATGGCGCTGTTTTTCTTCAGATTTGATTTACACACATCTGAAAATATAACCATTGGATCTTTACGAATTTTATACCTTTGGAAAGATCTTTTCAAAGCGGACCCAACGGTCCCAATTTTGGGAAAATCCAACGGTCGGATCTCCCGGTACAATCGTTTAAAGTTACGATTTCAAAATACGAAATGCAGCGTTGTTATTCGTTTTATTTTAATTATATATATATATATATATATTATATATATAATTCATACTGGCGCTGTTTTTATTCAGATTTGAATTAAACATTTCACACAATCTAACTGTTGAATCTTTACAAATTTGGTATCGCTGGAAAGATATTTCTAGAGCGAACCAAACAGTTTCGGTTTCCCGGAAATCCGATGGTCGAATTTCTCGGTATAGTCATTTAAAATCACGATTCCAAAACACGGACCGCAGCGTCGTTATTCTATTTATTTTAATTATATATGAGGTAGGTTCAATGGCACCCCATATAGTGAGCACCCCTTTAGCCTACCACTTTTCCACCACTCATTTCCCACTAACTCTCCTTCTCTCTCCTTCCACTAACTCTCTCACTTCCCACTCACTTTCTTTAATATAAATAGAGGTGGAAATCAGGGGGCTTTTGGGGTGCTCCATTTTTGGGGTGCAACGGAACGCTTCCATTATATATATATATATATATATATATATATATATATATAATTTGTTCTTCGATTTTCAAACCATTTTCGTTTCATACACGAGGTAAAAATAATATTTTTATCTAACAAATATTTATTTCAACACCTGACTATTTTCAACTCTTCATATATATAATAAAATTGTGATTTTTATTGTTAAAACAATTTATTCTAAACATGAATATTTTAACGATTCATATATATAATAAAAATGTAATTTGTATTATTAAAACAATTTATTTCAAACATGAATATTTTAGCGATTCATATATTTAATAAAAATGTGATTTTTATTGTTAAAACAATTTATTTCAAACATGAATATTTTTATCAACACATGAATATATTTCAACATATGAATATAATTCAAACACATGAATATTATAGAAAATTTCAGCAGCATAACAGTGTGGGGTTTAAAACCGGCACCGTCCCGAGTACGGCTACTCGCACTACCTTAGACCTCGCAGCGTTCCCTAAGGGGCTTATCCTAATGATTTAATCATTTCAATCCTTTTCATATCACATTGATTTTTTCCACAAACAATTCCAATTTTGTTTCATTCCAACAACCACAAACAATCATATCAACCATTCGCATTTATCAACCAAATTTCACGTCAACCAAAATCAAGTCATCCATGGTTTATGGACGACGGGTGTCGGGAGTTTCTAAACTCCGTCTACATTCTAATATATTTTATTTCTAAATTAAATTGAATTTAGAAAACTCACTTTGGGTTCCACTCCTTCAAAAATTGTAGAAAGCTCCAAAAATTCTCCGGTCTCTTCTAGAATGTAGAAGACGTCGTCACGGTCCCGGTGTCTCTTGTTTCACTGGATTTCGAAAACATAGCAAAAAGATATGATTTTTATAAGATAATCATAATTTGCGATGGTTTTAGAGTGTTAAAATAGTTTTAAATTTTCAAAGCCGATACCTTCAGCTAACCTTCGAAACTAGTTTTCGATTATTGTTCAAACCATTGCATTAGATGCTAATCGGGTTATGCCACATCGAGGAGGGTGAAACGGCGCAACTAACGATAGGGGTGGAGCCCAAATCGCCGGCTAATCCAGGGCACGACGGCGCTCCAAAGTTGCTGACTTCGGGGAGGTGATTCTCTTGATTTACTGAACGATGGAGAGAGAAATTTATATGGATTTGAAGAGCAGGATTAGATCTACATATTACTTAACTGGGTCGTGGTGTTTTATTGCGTGGATTTGACAAAATTGAGGGAGGAAGAAATCTGTTCTTTCCGCCATTGAGACTGAGAGGGTCGGGGGTTTTCAGATGTGAACGATGATTCCTATTGGCCCGTGTTTTATTTTTATATTTATTTAATTCTTTAATTTCCAAAAATACCCATCCGTTCATACGAACTCCAAATCAAACCCAGCAATTGTCGCCCCTAGCTAAATGCCCCATTCCGGACACAATGGGATATGTTTCGTAAGCCTATTCGACTGTTTCAGTCAGTTATTCTTCATTTTAAAATATAAAACATTCAAATATGGATTTGAACATACATTATAATTTGCCGGGGCCACATACTGACTTTAAAAATCGCAGAAAAATAAATTTAGCTATGTCTGGACGATACGGTCCCAACAAAACTAATTTCATCAAATTTGGAGACCGTTCGAAAATGGCCATTTTCTGGTCGATCCAAAATGACTAAAATTAACCAAAACACGTTTTCTTTTGCCACGCTCACATATTAACTTCAAAAATTATGGAATTCTATACTTAGCAATAATTTGACATTCCAGATCTAACAAAAGTGGTTTCGTCGAAAAAGGAGGTCGTTTGCAAAATGTTTATATTTACGGGCTATATTTATTCCATAGCGACCATTCTAAATATTCAACTGGCCATAACTTTTGATTCCTGCTATGAAATTTTGATTTTTCAGATTCGTTAGAAATATATTCTTAAACAGATTTAAATATTTTTGGTTTCACTGAAATCTGATTTATTTTGAATCATGTACATTCAGTCAAAGTTCAAAGTTGAATTTTCAAACGGTCGCGCTATTTCTATCTCCTTTTGAAATTAAAAATCATTATTTATATTCTAACTTCGATTCAAATAAATATATACGTTCTAATTCTATTCAAAATAAATTCGTTGTCGTTATTATTTAAAATAATTCATTTAAATATTCAAAATTCTTTAAAATTGCCAAAATAAAAATTTTAAATTGGTTCTAATTTTCCCGGTTGTTACAATCTCCCCCACTTAAAATCTTTTTGTCCTCGAAAAGGAACAAAGCTGAACGTTGTTTAAATAACCAACTCAACTTTCATTATTTTAATTATGTCTTAAAATTTTCAACTTTTCAGTTTCTAAAAACTTTCAAATTCTTCAAAAATTTGGCTAACACCCTAAAGTTTCGATTTTTTTTTGCCATAACCTCCTTTCTACGGGGAGGGGTTTGGAAATTTATTGGGCCGTATTAGACACCCAATAAATCCTAAAAACATACATATATTTATAGTGATATATTCTTGCGTCCACAGGGGAGTGTGTATAGATCATAATTCCAGAGAATAAATTCTCATCACCCTAAAATAGTTTTTGTGCCTTAATGACTAGAGAGACGTGATTATTGTCAACTCCAGACCCGTGTGGGATTTTTATTAATCTGGCAATTTACCGTTTCATTTTATATAGTCCATATCAGTCTACTGTTCAACCTGTAATATAGTCATCGCCATACAAGCCTCTCGCTTGTATGGTAAATCTTTAACCTCGTCACACAAGCTCCAAATGCTTATGTGGTATATGGTAGGGTATGCTATCTTCAAGAATTATACCATGTGGTGTAGTTCAAAATTAATTGTTACTACCCTATGGAGATGTTTATGATTTCACACAGAACAACCAGCACTCCGCATCCAATGGCATTCACAGGAGTTGATATATAAATAAAATTGCGCATCCAACTCATTAAGGTTTACCTATTTGTCGGGAACGCAAATAAATTCTTTACTCAACAGCAAATCCATTTACCTGTTCAAACATATATAATGTACATGCATGTATTTCAATCAATTTTTAAATCTGTATATTTGATTCAGTTTGCATAAATTTACCCTTCATTCTCTTATAGATTAGATTAATTATCATTCCAATGTCTTGATTAGTCAAATTCATAATCACACAAAACAAACAACAATCAATTTGTTGATTAACTTTTCAAAAATTTAATAATTAATTTATATACTCTTTTAAATCATATTTGCTAAGATCAGACTATATAATTAAAAAATTTACATCCATGAAAAGGAAACAACAGCAAAATAGAAAACAATACGAAAATGCAAAATACTGTAAATGTACCTTACACCAGAGTTAATTAGAGATATCCACTCTGCAATTGGGATAAGCTTGCTTAATGCTCTTCTCAGTTTCCCAAGTACAGTCTCGCGGATCTCCACTCCATTGCACTTTGACTAAGTGAACCTTCAAGTTCCTCAGCTCTTTAGTTTCTTCGCCAATAATCTTTATCGGCTCTCTCCTCACAGCTAATTCTGGAGTAATTTCCAAATCTTGTTGTGCGTCTTCTTCCATGACCAAGTCTGGATCATGTACATGCTTTCAAAGTTGAGATACGTGAAACACATCATGTACTCCAGGCAACCAATCAGGCAATTGAAACCTATAAGCGAGAGTTCCAATCCGTTCAAGTTTAGGAAATGGACCAATAAATTTGGGCGCCAACTTCCCTGTTTTGCCAACTCGGACTACTCCTCTCATCGGAGAAACCCTCAGATACACATAGTCACCAACAGAAAAAGCCAAACCTCTTCTTCTTTAATCTGCATAGATCTTCTGTCGGCTTTGAACTGTTTGCAATCGTTTCTTAATGAATCGACCTTATCCAAAGCTTCGCGAATCATATCAGGTCCGAATATAAGTCTATTGCCAGGTTCTACCCAACATGCGGGAGATCTGCACAGTCGACCATACAGTGCTTCAAATGGTGAAATTTTCAGGCTCGCTTGGCAGCTGTTGATGTATGAGAACTCAGCCAAATGCAAGTGGTCTTCCCATGATCCGCCAAAATCAATAAAACAAGCCCACAATAAATCTTCTAGAATACGATTCACCCTCTCAGTTTGACCATCTGTTTGAGGATGATAAGCGGTGCTCAAGTTCAGTTTTGTTCCCAATTCTGCTTGGAATGCTTCCCAAAATTTACTAGCAAAAATCGGGTCACGATCACTAACGATACTCATGGGAACTCCATGCAGTTTAACAATTTCCTAAAAATAAACCTGTGCCAGACTCTGAATGGTTCTATTTGATCTGACAGGTATAAAATGGGCAGTCTTCGTGAAACGATCTACGATCACCCATATATTGTCATTCCCTCTCTTGGTTCTGGGAAAGCCATCTATGAAATCCATAGAAATTTGTTCCCACTTCCAATTTGGAATTTCTAACGGTTGCAACAATCCGGCGAGTTTCTGTTTATCGCTCTTGACTTGTTGACAAGTAGAACACCTGCTAACATATATAGATATGTCTCTTTTCTTCTTCTTCCACCAGAATGTTCGTTGAGGTCATTATACATTTTACTAACCCCTGGATGGATACTCAGCTTGGACTTGTGACACTCATCCAATACTTCTCTTTTGAGCTCAAGGATGTCGGGAACACAAATTCCTCCTTTCAATCTCAGAACTCCCGTGCTATCCACTTGGAAACTGGAGACTTCGCCCTTTTGAATTCTTTTGATCATCTCTTTAACAAAATTATCGTCTTTCTGAAGAACGGATATTTTATCAATCAACAAACGCGTAATGATAAGATTGGCGATGATCACATCCTTCCTGCTGAGCGCATCAGCCACAACATTGGCTTTCCCCGGAGTATACAAAATATCAAGATCATATGCTGCGAGAAATTCTAGACAACGCTGCTGCCTTAGATTTAAGTCTTTCTAGGTGAACAAATACTTCAATGATTGATGATCGGTATATAGTTCGAACTTCTCACCCAATAGATAATGTCTCCAGATTTTCAGAGCAAACATGACGGCTAACAACTCATGATCATGAGTAGCATACCTCTTTTCATGCGGCTTCAACTGACGGCTAGCATAAGCGACTACTTGGCCTCTTTGCATTAATACCGCACCAAGACCTCCAATAGAAGCATCCATCCAGACCGTCAAATCCTGATTGTCATCGATAATCATTAATACTGGAGCAGTTGTCAACCTCAACTTCAGCTCTTGGAAAGCTGTCTCATATTCTGGAGTCCATTCAAATCTTGAATGTTTCTTAGTAAGTTGTGTCATTGGACCAGATAGCTTCGAATTTATTTTAACAAACTTCCGATAATAACTAGCCAATCCAAGAAAACTTCGGATTTCTGTGGGAGTACGAGGCTGTTTCCAATCCTGAATAGCAGTGACTTTACTTGGGTCTACAGAAATTCCTTCCTTTGATACGACGTGACCAAGGAATTTTACCTCTTCTTGCCAGAATATACATTTGGAAAATTTTGCCTTTAAAACATTCTTTCTCAAAATCTCTAACACTTGTTCCAAATGTTTTTCATGCTCGGCATTTGACTTAAAGAAGATTAGAATGTCATCAATGAATACCAGTACGAATTTATTCAATACTTCTATGAATACTCGGTTCATTAGATCGACAAAATAAGCTGGAGCGTTACATATGCCGAACGACATTACTAAACACTCATAGAATAAGTCTGGACCTCTGAATGTTGTCAAAGGAACACATTCCTCGGCAATACGAAGTTGATGGAAACCTGTAGCTAGGTCCATTCTTGAAAATACTTGCGCGCCATTCAATCGATCCAACAAATCATAAATTCGCGGCAATGGATATTTATTCTTTAATGTCTGCTTATTCAAGTCACGATAATCCACGCATAGTTGGAGAGTACCGTCTGACTTTGGGACAAACACCACTGCTGCTCTCCAATCAGAGAAACTAGGTCTGATCAGACCCTTCCATACAAGTTGTCGAGTTTCATTGTCTAACTTTCCTTTTTTCTTCAAGGACATTCTCTGAATAGTGTGCACTACTGGTCTTGCATTCGGAATTAAAGCGATTTTGAAATCAATTTCTCTACGCGGAGGTAAGCTAACAACTTCTTCAAACACATCCGCATAATTCTTGACGACAGAGATATTTTCTATATCGACCGGAATATTCTCTATGACGACGGATATATTTTCTATATGAGCAGGAGAAACATCAAGAGCTGACCAAAAGTATTTTCTATCTGAATTCGGACCTTTGCATGGTATGGTTATATAATCTCCTGATTTAATCTTCACCTTAACGACTCTGTCGGCGCATTTAACCTCAGCTTCACATTTGGTTAACCAATCCAATCCTAAAATAAGATCAAATTCGGTAAAATTCATGATGATTGCGATGGTAGGGAACCGATAACGGGAAAAAGAGACTGGCACCCCACAAATCCAACTAAGATTAAGGGAACCCCCAACCGGATTATGGACGGTGATGGGTTCTTTGAGCTTTTTCAATTTTAAATCCAATTTATTAACCGCATTACTTGCAATAAAGCTTCGCGACGCGCCTGTATCAAACAGTACTTTAAATGGAATATCTTTGACAACAATTGTGCCTTCTAAAACATCTGGCCTTCCTTGATTGACTGAGGGTACAGAAATTTCTGTCACTTCATTTACATGTACTATTTCAGATTTCTGTGATAGCTGGCACTCTCTTGCAACACGACCTGCTTGGTAGCACTCATGGCATTTCCTTTCACCATGTGGGTTCTTTTGCTTCTTAGTGGGTTTAAATCCACTCTTCATTCGTTTCTTTAATGGTCCGTAATTTATCGACAAATGCCCCTTCTGATTACAGTTAGAGCAGGTGGCAGTTGTTATTGGTTTGTTCTCATAGTTAACCCTTTTTCTCTTGACTTTAGGCTTCTTTCTGACCTCAGGCATCATGCTTGCCTCAAGGCTATCAGTTTTAGACTTCCCTTTTCTGCTAGAACTAACTTCTTCTTCGTCCTCCAAAAAACCTTGCTTATCAAGATCTTCATAGTGATAAGCCATGTATATCATTTCAGAAAAAGGAAGCTTCACATGGGCAGTTACACTACTTTTGTACTTTCTTTGAAGCCCATTAATAAACCTTAGATTCTTCCTCTTTGGATTTTGAATTAGATGTATGGCAAAACGAGAAAGTTCATTGAATTTCTTATGATATTCCGGAATGGTCATATCTCCTAGTATCAGATAGAATTCATCATATAGTCGATCAGTTGCTTCTGGAGGAATAAATCTTTCATTAAAAATTTCTTTAAATATATCCCAGGTAATATTACCTTCTGGATTATCCTTAATAACAGTTTACCACCAGATTAAAGCTTCATCTTTGAGTGCCCAAGATGCCAGTAATCTATTCTAATCATCTCTCAGCTTTGAACCTTCAAAAATTTTCTTAGCAGAGCGCATCCATGCTTGTGTTTCAATAATGGATTCTTTGCCCATGAATGGTACTCCACCCAGATTACGATACTTCTTTAATAGAACTTCAATATCTTGTTCTGGCCTACCTCTTCTACTTCTGCCACTCATTTTCTACGATGTCTGCAAATAGCAGACAAAGTGTCAGGCCAACAGAAAAGGTATTTAAAGCATAGAGACATATACTAAAATGTAAATGTGCCTATTGGGGTGTATTTTATTCTGCTACACTCATCCTAGGATATTACTGATCCTATCTGAAATGAGTTATTCGTCATATAACACTTCTAATTCTATTTTTGACGAGTTCGTTAATATGTTATATTCCAGAACTAAGCTTAACCAAGGCTCTGATACCACGTGTGATGACCCAAACCCCCGTTCCACGGTGGCAAGAGTAATTTTTGGAATATAACACGTAAACAGTAACAGCAGAACAAAAATATATAATTACACCAGATAATGTACATCAAATTACACTGGAAATAATAATCATCAGAGTTACACAGTATAACAGGATCATACTTAGTACAAAATACAGTTTCAACTTTATATAAAATGACTACAGCGGAATCAAACATAATTTTCATAACAAGAGCTGAATAGCATAATAAAAGTGACAGAATCCATCTTCAGCTCCATAGCTATCTAGAGAGAGCCTGCTAAAACCTGAATACAAGGCTGCCCATGTAGAAAATAGGGCACCCGAGTTTGCAAGTGAAACAAACTACGAGTCAGTCATGGGACTGGTATGAGAAATCTACTTAACTTATTTTACAATAAGGTCAATCACAAGACCACGCCGCTAACGCAGAACGGGTTTACTCCATTGGATTGCCAGTGCTTAAAACAAGTAAATCATTTAAACACCGCAATGTTTTTTTACGAAAATGAAGCCATTATAAGACTCAGGTCCCATCACACAATGCAACGCAAACCGGATGATAGAGTTTTACCTTATAATGGCCAAAATATGCGTGATACATATAAAACTAAAGCATTTGACAATATTACTAGTGTTTATTGTTTCAAAAACAATTTCAGTCATAAGTATCAATCATAGACGGCATAACACCCTGTACTACTATGTCGCCATACTAGTTCTACAATCAAAACCGCACGATGTCGTATTGGAAATTGGATTTCCATCATAAACCAAGGCAAGGGATCGTCCTTACCGCTTCGAGACGCTCTAGATCGTGTCTCAGGTAAGTACTATGTCAAGCCTTTAGATCGTAAGGGCCGGTCCACACGGAGTGGATTAAAATGCATGAACACTGCGTTTCCCCACCCTATAGGGCGTAAACTGGTCATATCCCGACCAAACCATCGGCCCCATAGTGACCGATATAACCGAGGCGCCTCGCAATCCATCATCCACATAAATAAAACGCTCGGGCGTGCAAAACCTATACACCACTCCTAGCTAGAAGGAAACGCATGTCCTCCCCGAGGTCCTCTCCCGTTTCTGGTTCATACCGGGGTGTGTGGCTCGCGAATTAACGCCATACACAAAGCTAGCTATATTAAAGTCGTGCTTTGATCATCAACCACAAGGCTCTGCTTTTCAACAAAAGTCTTGTTCACAGCATCTCTGCATGCCACGTTATCAACCTACAACGTAAGACACGCATCCATTTACAAGTCCGTTCTGGGTCTGAACGAAACCGGAGGCACCTTATTCCTCGTCCATATGTCTAATACAGGAGAGATGTCCTCGTCCGGACAACCACCACTGTAACCCCTTCAGGGCAGCAACTCTCATCCAAGGCATCAGTAGCCATCCATTCGATGTGAAGAACATCGGTCTTGCACCGTCTTCGTATCTTCGACTTCTAATCGTCGACCAATTATTTGAAATGAGATTTAACTCGGCTTTTTCAAATAATTCACGTATATTTAGAATTCAAATCAATTTATTTCCATAGTTAATTTATTTGACATCCATAATTCAGTTCATTAATATAATTTTCATGTCAAACACATTCAACCATCAAATATCCAATAAACCAAGTAAATTCAGTTTATTTGCATTCCATGTCATTTATAATATTTTTAAATGATTTATCGCTACTTTTATTTATTTAAAAATATCCCATTTATTTAAACGACGCTTCAGGCCATATCGCGGCCATGGCGCTATTTTTCTTCAGATTTGATTTACATATATCTGAAAATCTAACTGTGGGATCTTTACAAATTTTATATCGTTGGAAAGATCTTTTCAAAGCGGACCCAACGGTTCCAATTTTGGGAAAATCCGACGGTCGGATCGCCCTGTGCAATCGTTTAAAGTTACGATTTCAAAATACGAACTGCAGCGTCATTATTCGTTTTATTTTAATTATATTTATATTTATATATATATATATATATATAATTCATTCTGACGCTGTTTTTATTCAGATTTGAATTAAACATTTCACACAATTTAACCGTTGAATCTTTACAAATTTGATATCGTTGGAAAGATATTTCTAAAGCGAACTCAACAGTTTCGGTTTTGGGGAAATCCGATGGTCGAATTTCTTGGTATAGTCATTTAAAATCACAATTCCAAAACACGAACTACAGCGTCGTTATTTGATTTATTTTAATTATATTTATATTTTTATATATATAATCCGTTCTTCGATTTCCAAACCATTTTCGTTTCACACACATGGTAAAAATAATATTTTTAGCCAACAAATATTTATTTCAACACCTGACTATTTTTAACACTTCATATATATAATAAAAATGTGATTTTTATTGTTAAAACAATTTATTTCAAACATGAATAATTTTAGTGATTCATATATGTAATAAAAATGTAATTTATATTGTTAAAACATTTTATTTCAAACATGAATAATTTTAGTGATTCATATATATAATAAAAATGTGATTTTTATTGTTAAAACAATTTATTTCAAACATGAATATTTTTATCAACACATGAATATATTTCAACATATGAATATTACAGAAAATTTTGGCAGCATAACGGTAGGGGATTTAAAACCGGCACCATCCCGAGTACGGCTCCGTGCACTACCTTAGGTCTCGCGGCGTTCCTAACGGGCTTATCCTAATGATCTAATCATTTCAATCATTTTCATATCACATTGAAATTTTTCACAAACAATTCCAATTTTGTTTCATTCCAACAATCATATCAACCATTCGCATTTATCAACCAAATTTCACGTCAACCAAAATCAAGTCATCCATGGTTTGTGGACGACAGGTGCCGGGAGTTTTTAAACTCCGTCTACAACCTAAAATATTTTATTTCTAAATTAAATTGAATTTAAAAATCTCACTTTGGGTTCCACTCTTTCAAAAATTGTAGGAAGCTCCAAAAATTCTCCGATCTCTTCTAGAATGTAGAGGACGTCATCACGGTCCTGGTGTCTCTTATTTCACTGGATTTCGACAACATAGCAAAAAGATATGATTTTTATAAGATGATCATAATTTGCGACCGTTTTAGAGTGTTAAAACAGTTTTAAATTTTCAACGCCGATACCTTTCATCTAACCTTCGAAACTAGGTTTTCGATTCTTGTTCAAACCATTGCACTAGAAGCTAATCGGGCTATGCCACATCGAGGAGGGTGGAATGGTGCAGCTAATGATGGGGGTGGGGCCCAACTCGCCGGCGAATCCCGGGCACGGCGGTGCTCCGAAGTTGCTGACTTCGAGGAGGTGATTCTCTTGATTTACTGAACGATGGAGGGAGAAATTTATATGGATTTGAAGAGCGGGATTAGATCTACAAATTACTCAACTGGGTCGTGGTGTTTTATTGCGTGCATTTGAAAAAATCGAGGGAGGAAGAAATCTGTTCTTTCCGCCATTGAGACTGAGAGGGTCGGGGGTTTTCAGATGTGAACGATGATTCCTATTGGCCCGTGTTTATTTTTATATTTATCTAGTTCTTTGATTTCCAAAAATACCCATCCGTTCATACGAAGTCCAATTCAAATCCAACGACTATCGCCCCTAGCTAAATACCACCATCCCGGACACAATGGGATATGTTTCGTAAGCTCATTCGACTGTTTCAGTCAGTTATTCTTCAAATTAAAATATAAAACATTCAAATATGGATTTGAACGTACATTTTAATTGTCGGGGCCACATACAGATTCTAAAAATCCCAGAAAAATAAATTTAGCTATGTCTGGACGATATGGTCCCAACTAAACTAATTTCGTCAAATTTGGAGACCATTTGAAAAATGGCCATTTTCTGGTCGATCCAAATTGACTGAAATTAACCAAACACGTTTTCTTTTGCCACGCCCACATATTAACTCCAAAAATTGTGGAATTCTAAACCTAGCAATAATTTGACATTCCGAATCCAACAAAAGTGGTTTCGTCGAAAACAGAGGTCGTTTGCAAAATGTTTATTTTTACGGGATATATTTATTTCATGGCGACCATTCTGAATATTCAACTGGCCATAACTTTTGATTCCTGCTATGAAATTTCGATTTTTCAAATTTGTTAGAAAGATATTCTTAAACAGATTAAAATATTTTTTGTTTCACTGAAATCAGGTTTATTTTGAATCCTATAATTCAGTCAAAGTTCAATGTTGAATTTTCAAACTGTCGCATTATTTCTATCTCCTTTTGAAACTAAAAATCATTATTTATATTCTAACTTCGATTTAAATAAATATATATGTTCTAATTCTATTCAAAATAAATTCCTTGTCGTTATTATTTAAAATAATTCATTTTAAATATTCAAAATTCTTTCAAATTTCCAAAATAAAAAATTTAAATTGGTTCTGATTTTCCGGGTTGTTACAGTTACTTTAATGGTCTTTCAATTCTTTATTCATAGCCCATAGTCTTGTGACACATTTTTTATTTCTCATAGTTGGATGTCTTGTAATTAGACATAAACAATATTTCCATAGTAGTGAAGCTTCAAGTGTTTGCATGACACTTTCCTTATATAGTTCCACCCTATAATATCATTACGACTTAAATGGATCTTTTGCAGCAATGGCATCCAAAAAATATTCGAATCAGAGTTCTTTATGATCTCCAACTGATTCGATCGTTTATCTATGAGCATATGACTTTTTTTATTTTGTTCCTTAAAGATACTTCATAACCATTTCAGTTACTAACAGATGATCCACTTTCAATATCAATAGGATATCTACCAAATAATATACACGATGCTCGTATGTGTATGTACTCTAGTATGCATTAGAATTTGTATTGCAAATGCATGAGGAACCATTTACATTTCTTTAGTTTCAAGGATGGCAACACTTATCTGTTTTGGCAACAAAAAAAAAAGAATCAGCTGAATCGCAGTTTACATACCAAACCTTTTAAGCAATTAAGGAAGGAGTTAATATTTAACAGGCCTGAGAGAAACAATTGTTCCTAGCACATCAAATTTGAGTAGACATAAAACAGTCTTGAGTATTAATTACTTATTATCATTCCAAGTTATGGAGTCGACAACGCGAACCAAATTATCTATACACTCTATGATGTAGGAATACTTACACAACTACCAACATCTTTTCTACATCCAACCGTTCAGAAAACTTAATGTAAAAAATTTAATTGTTCTTGTATTATACAATCGCTGCTTGTGTAAATCAGTATTTATGACTATTTAACTAAACATGGTTCAATCATTAGGATGGGTTAAATTTGACTAGCTTTATTATCAATATTAACAGCTTTATTTGGTAGTTAATTATAAAGAAATAAATGATCAAGAAAAGTAACCGAACAGAGAGATACTAACATCTACGACCGAGGTTGAAGGAGCAAGATCGACAGCTAAGGTTGAAGAAGCAGGATAAACAACCAAGGTAACAACAACACGAGAAGTTGATCAAATTATAAAATACAGAAATGTAAATTATTTCATTATTACGGTTAAATTAATAAGAATTTCAAATTACTAAAAAATAAGTTTTTACCTTGCAAAAGAATGATAAATGTGTCATTTAGAAATACAAAGAAAACAAAATGCAAACCGTGAGAAAAGTAATGTGCACCCTCATAGGCATACAAGTAATTTCTTCTAATCTTACCTGCAAAAATGTTTAAATATGTTTTATTAAAATTTTACATGTAATTCTATTTTGAACATAACATTTAAGATTTATACATATCTCGATAGTAAATAACAAAAATACTATATTCAGCTCACGGGCAGCTGCTACTGATATCCGAGCTAAGAATGCGTACACTTTAATTTCAAAAGGTTGTGTTTCTAAAGGCTCAAACCATTTTACTCTTGCGACATTACCAAACATCCATGCGAACGAAACAAACAAAAACGCCATCAAGATGACCGTAAGTAATGATGCTAGTGAATGCACTTCAAAAGGATCATTTAATGAAATAAAAACAAATCCAATGTCTTTGTTTGACTCGTTTTTACTTTGTCTAATGAAACTTGTAAAGTGTATTCCCTAGCGTTATTACTTACAATCATTTTGATAACTTGTGTTTCGTTCGCATGGGCGTTTGGCGATGTTGTAAGAGTCAAATACCCTGAACTCTTAGAAACATTACCTTTTGAAATCAAAGTGTAAGCATTCTTAGCTTTGATGTAAGTAGCAGTTGCTCATGAGCTGAGTATAGTAGCGTTGTTATTGACTATCGAGATATGTATAAATATCAAATGTTATGTTCAAAATAAAATTACGTGTGAAAGTTTAATAAGACATATTAAAATATTTTGCACGTTATATTAAGAAAAATGACCTGCATGCCAATGGGGATGCACATTACTTTCCCCACGGCAGGAATTTTAGTCTGCTTTGTATTTTTACATTACACATATCTTCTTCTCTTGCAAGGTAAAATTTTAATTTTTAGTCAATTAAAATTCTTACTAATTTAACATGTAATAATATATATTTCTGTATTGGAATGAAAAAATTGAAGACGAAGAAACTGATACACTGAAATTACAGAGAAAAATGAGTCGAATGAGTAAGCATAGAAAAGGAGAGGAAATAGGAACAGAAAATGAAAAGAAAGGCCATAAGTGATAAATTTTTGGTAAGTGGATATGCTGTAACGAAGTTTGTCAAAGTATGCTCTATGAATTACAATATATTTTGCACTTTTCCCTTGTTGGAAAATAATATATTCTTTACTGTTACAATGTTACTTTAATGGTCTTTCAATTCTTTATTCATGACCCATAGTCTTGTGACACATTTTTTGTTTCTCATAGTTGGATGTCTTGTAATTAGACATATACAATATTTTCATAGTAGTGGAAGCTACAAATGTTTGCATGACACTTTCCTTATATAGTTCCACCCAATATTTTCATTACTCCCTAAGTGAATCTTTTGCAGTAATGGCATCCAAAAAATATTCGAATTGGAGTTCTTTATGATATCCAACCGATTCGATCTTTTACCTATGAGCATATGACTTTTTAATTTTGTTCCTTAAAGATACTTCATAACCATTTTGGTTACTAACAGATGATCCACTTTCAATATCAATAAGATATCTGCCAAATAATATACACGATACTCGTATGTGTATATACTCTAGTATGCATTAGAATTTGTATTGCAAATGCATGAGGAACCAGTTGCGTTTCTTTAGTTTCAAGGATGGTAACACTTATCTGTTTTGGCAAAAAAAAAAAAAAAAAGAATCAACTGAATCGCAGTTTACATACCAAACCTTTTAAGCACTTAAGGAAGGAGTTAATAGTTAACAGGCCTGAGAGAAACGATAGTTCCTAGCACATCAAATTTGAGTAGACATAAAACAGTCCTCGAGTATTAATTACTTATTATCATACCACGTTATGGAGTAGACAATGCGAACCAAATTATCTATACACTCTATGATGTAGGAAATAGTTACATAACTACATACATCCTTTTTATACCATTAGTTCTTTCTACGTTTAACCTACACCTTTTTACGTCTAACCATTCAGAAAACTTAACGTAAAAAATTTAATTATTCTTGTATTATACAATCGTCGCTCGTGTAGAATAGTATTTATGACTATTTAACTAAACACAGTTCAATCATTGGGATGGATTAAATTTGACTAGCTTTATTATCAATATTAACAGCTTTATTTTGTAGTTAATCATAAAGAAATAAATGATCACGAAAAGTAACTGAACAGAGAGATACTAACATTTACGACCGAGGTTGAAGGAGCAAGATCAACAGCTAAGGTCGAAGAAGCAGAATAAACAACCAAGGTAGCAACAACACAAGAAGTTGGAGTAGTTGATCAAATTATTAAAAACAAAAATGTAAATTATTTCATTATTATGGTTAAATCAATAAGAATTTCAAATTACTAAAAATTAAGTTTTTACCTTGCAAAAGAAGGAAAAATGTGTCATTAAGAAAGACAAAAAAAAAATGCCAACCGTGAGAAAAGTAATCTGCCCCCAATAGGCATACAGGTAATTTCTTCTAATTTAACCTACAAAAATATTTAAATATGTTTTTTTTATTTTACACGTAATTTTATTTTGAACATAACATTTAAGATTTATATATAGCTCGATAGTAAATAACAAAAAGACTATATTCCGCTCACAGACAGCAACTACTGATATCCGAGCTAAGAATGCGTACACTTTAATTTCAAAAGGTGGTGTTTCTAAAGGCTCGAACCATTTCACTCTTGCAACATTGCCAAACATCCATGCGAACGAAACAAACACAAACGCTATCAAGATTACCATAAGTAACAACGCTAGTGAATGCACTTTAAAAGGATAATTTAATGAAATAAAAACGAATCCAACGTATTTGTTTGACTCGTTTTTACTTCATCTAATAAAACTTGTAAAGTGTATTCACTAGCGTTATTACTTGCAATCATTTTGATAATTTGTGTTTCGTTCGCATGGGAATTTGGCAATGTTGTAAGAGTCAAATACCCTGAACTCGTAGAAACGTTATCTTTTGAAATCAAAGTGTAAGCATTCTTAGCTTGGATATAAGTAGCAGTTGCTCATGAGCTGAGTATAGTAACGTTGTTATTGACTATCAAGATATGTATAAATCTCAAATGTTATGTTCGAAATAAAATTATGTGTGAAAGTTTAATAAAACATATAAAATATTTTGCACGTTAAATTAAGAAAAATGACTTGGATGCCAATGGGGATGCACATTACTTTCACCACGGCTGGCAATTTGATCGGCTTTGTATTTTTTCATTACACATATCTTCTCTTGCAAGGTAAAATTTTAATTTTTAGTCAATTAAAATTCTTACTAATTTAACATGTAATTATATATATTTTTGTATTTGAATGAAAAAATTTAAGATGAAGAAACTGATACACTGAAAGTACATAGAAAAATGAGTCGAATGAGTAAGTGTTGAAAAGGGGAGGAAATAGGAAAAGAAAATGAAAAGAAAGGTCATAAGTGATAAACTTTTGGTAAATGGATCCGCTGTAACGGAGTTTGTCAAAGTATGCTCTATGCATTACAATATATTTTGCATTCTTCCCTTATTGGAAAATAATATATTCTTTACTGTCACAATGTTATTTTAATGATCTTTCAGTTCTTTATTCATTACCCATAGTCTTGTGACACATTTTTTATTTCTCATCGTTGGATGTCTCGTAATTAGACAGAAACAATATTTCCCTAGTAGTGGAAACTACAAGTGTTTGCATGACACTTTCCTTATATAGTTCCACCCTATATTATCATTACTCCTTAAGTGGATCTTTTGCGGTAATGGCATCCAAAAAATATTCGAATTAGAGTTCTTTATGATCTCCAATCGATTCGGTCTTTTATTTATGAGCATATGACTTTTTTATTTTGTTCCTTAAAGACACTTCATAACCATTTTGGTTACTAACAAATGATCCACTTTCAATATCAATAAGATATCTGCCAAATAATATACACAATACTCGTATGTGTATATACTTTAGTATGCATTAGATTTGTATTGCAAATGCATGAGGAACCATTTGCATTTCTTTAGTTTCAAGGATGGTAACACTTATCTGTTTTGGCGTAAACAAAATAAAAAAAATCAACTGAATCGCAGTTTACATACCAAACCTTTTAAGCACTTAAGGAAGGAGTTAATATTTAACAGGCCTGGGAGAAATGACAGTTCCTTGCACATCAATTTTGAGTAGACATAAAACAGTTCTTGAGTATTAATTACTTATTATCATTCCACGTTATGGAGTGGACAACGCGAACCAAATTATCTATACACTATGCTGTAGAAAATACTTACATAACTACCTACTACTTTTCTACATCCAACCGTTCAGAAAACTATACGTAAAAAAATTAATTGTTCTTATATTATACAATCGCTGCTCGTGTAAAATAGTATTTATGACTATTTAACTAAACACAGTTCAATTATTAGGATGGATTAAATTTGACTAGCTTTATTATCAATATTAACAGCTTTATTTGCTAGTTAATCATAAATAAATTAATTACCACGAAGAGTAACTGAACAGAGAAATACTAACATCTACAACCGAGGTTGAAGGAGCAAGATCAACAGCTAAGGTCGAAGAAGCGGGATAAACAACCAAGGTAGCAACAACACGAGAAGTTGGAGTAGTTGTTCAAATTATAAAATACAGAAATGTAAATTATTTCATTATTACGGTTAAATCAACAAGAATTTCAAATTACTAAAAATTAAGTTTTTACCTTGCTAAAGAAGGATAAATGTGTCATCAAGAAATACAAAAAAAAAAAAAAATTTGCCAACCGTGAGAAAAGTAATGTACGCCCTCATAGGCATACGGGTAATTTCTTCTAATCTAACCTGCAAAAATATTTAAATACGTTTTATTAAAATTTTACACATAATTTTATTTTCAACAAAACATTTAAGTTTTATACATAACTCGATACTAAATAACAGAAGTACTACATTCAGCTCACGGGCAGCTGCTACTGATAACCGAGCTAAGAATGCGCACATTTTAATTTCAAAAGGTGGTGTTTCTAAAGGCTCGAACCATTTCACTCTTGCAACATTGCCAAACATCCATGCGAACAAAACAAACACAAACGACATCAAGATGACCATAAGTAATGATGCTAGTGAATACACTTTAAAAAGATCATTTAATGAAATAAAAATGAATCCAACGTTTTTGTTTGACTCGTTTTTACTTCGTCTAATAAAACTTGAAAAGTGTATTCAATGGCGTTTTTACTTACAATCATTTTGATAACTTGTGTTTCGTTCGCATTGGCGTTTGATAACGTTGTAAGAGTCAAATACCTTGAACTCTTAGAAACGTTACCATTTGAAATCAAAGTGTAAGCATTCTTAGCTTTGATATAAGTAGCAATTGCTCATGAACTGAGTATAGTAGCGTTGTTATTGACTATCGAAATATGTATAAATCTCAAATGTTATGTTCAAAATAAAATTATGTGTGAAAGTTTAATAAAACATATTAAAATATTTTGCATGTTAAATTAGGAAAAATGACCTGCATGCCAATGGGGATGCACATTACATTCCCCACGACTGGCATTTTGGTCGGCTTTGTATTTTTTCATTACACTTCTTCTTCTCTTGCAAGGTAAATTTTAATTTTAAGTCAATTAAAATTCTTACTAATTTAACATGTAATAATATATATTTCTGTATTGGAATGAAAAAATTGAAGACGAAGAAACTAATACACTGAAATTACAGAGAAAAATGAGTTGAATGAGTAAGCGTTGAAAAGGGGAGGAAATAGGAACAGAAAATGAAAAGAAAGGCCACAAGTGATAAACTTTTGGTAAGTGGATCCACTGTAACGGAGTTTGTCAAAGTATGCTATATGAATTACAATATATTTTGCACTCTTCCCTTATTGGAAAATAATATATTCTTTACTGTCACAATGTTACTTTAATAGTCTTTCAATTCTTTATTCATAACCCATAGTCTTGTTACACATTTTTTATTTCTCATAGTTGGATGTCTTGTAATTAAACATAAACAATATTTCCATAATAATGGAAGCTATAAGTGTTTGCATGACACTTTCCTTGTATAGTTCCATCCTATATTATCATTACTCCTTAAGTGTATCTTTTGCAGTAATGGCATCCAAAAAATATTCAAATCGAAGTTCTTTATGATCTCCTACCGATTTGATCTTTTATCTCTGAGCATATGACTTTTTATTTTGTTCCGTAAAGATACTTCATAACCATTTTGGTTACTAACAGATGATCCACTCTCAATATCAACAAGATATATGCCAAATAATATACACGATACTCGTATGTGTATATACTTTAGTATGCATTAGAATTTGTATTGCAAATGCATGAGGAACCATTTGCATTTCTTTAGTTTCAAGGATGGTAATATTTACCTATTTTGGTTATAAAAAAAGAAAAGAAAAAAGAATCAACTGAATCGCAGTTTACATACCAAACATTTTAAGCACTTAAGGAATGAGTTAATATTTAACAGGCCTGAGAGAAATGACAGTTCCTAGCACATCAAATTTGAGTAGACATAAAATATTCCTTGAGTATTAATTATTTATTACCATTCCACGTTATGGCGTAGATAACGCGAACCAAATTACATATACCCTCTATGATGTAGGAAATACTTATACTTGCATAACTACCTACATTTTTTCTATACCATTGGTTGTTTCTACGTTTAACCTACGCCCTTTTTACGTCCAATCATTTAGAAAATTCAACGTAAAAAATTAAAATGTTCTTGCATTATTCAATCACTGCTCGTGTGACAAATAGTATTTATGACTATTTAACTAAACACAACAATTATTAGAATAGATTGAATTTGACTAGCTTTATTATCAATATTAACAGCTTTATTTGGTAGTTAATCAAAAAGAAATAAATGATCACGAAGAGTAACTGTATAGAGAGATAGTAACATCTACGGTCGAGGTCGAAGGAGAAAGATCGGTAGCTAAGGTCGAAGAAGCAGGATAACGACCAAGGTAGCAGCAACACGAGAAGTCGATTAAATTATAAAATACAGAAATGTAAATTGTATCATTACTACGGATAAATCAATAAGAAATTTAAATTACTAAAATTTAAGCTTTCACCTTGCAAAAGAAGGATAAATGTGTCATTAAGAAATACAAAGTAAAACAAAATGCCAACCGTAAGAAAAGTAATGTGCACCCTTATAGGCATATAGGTAACTTTTCTAATGTAACTTACAAAAATATTTCAATATGTTTTATTAAGATTTTACGCATAATTTCATTTTGAACATAAAATTTGAAATTTATACATATCCTTCTAGTAAATAACAACGCTACTATATTCAGCTCACAAGCAACTGCTACTTATATCCAAGTTAAGAATGCGTACAATTTGACTTCAAAAGATAGCATTTCTAAGGGCTCGGAGTACTAGACTCTTGCAACATTACCAAACACCCCTGCGAACGAAACAAACAGAAACGTCATCAAGATGGTCATAAGTAATGACGTAGTGAATGCACTTTACAAGGATTATTTGACAAAATAAAAACGAATCCAATGTCTTTGTTTGACTCGTTTTTGCTTCGTCTAATGATCCTTATAAAGTGTATTCACTAGCGTTATTACTTACGATCATTTTGCTAACTTTTATGTTTCGTTCGCATGGGTATTTAGCATGTTGTAAGAGTCAAATACCCTGAACTCTCCGAAACGTTACCTTTTGAAATCAAAGTGTACACATTCTTATGTTGGATATCAGTAGCAGTTGCTCGTGAGCCGAGTATAGTAATGTTGTATTGACCATCGAGATATGTATAAATCTCAAACGTTATGTTCAAAATGAAATTACGTGTAAAAGTTTAATAAAACATATAAAAATATATTGTAGGTTAAATTAAGAAAAATGACCTACATGCCGATGGGGATACACAATACTTTCCCCACAGCTGGCATTTTGGTTGGCTTTTTATTTCTTCATTACATATGTATTCTTCTCTTGCAAGGTAAAATTTTAATTTTTAGTCAATTAAAATTCTTACTACTTTAACATGTAATAATATATATTTCTGTACATTATAATATAATCAGCTACTCCAACTACTCGTGTCGCTCGTGTCGTTCGTGTTGCTACTATCTCGGCCGTTGATTCGACCTCATCGACCTTAGCTGTCAATCTCGCTCTTTTGACAACGGTCGTTGATGTTAAAATCCCTCTATACAAGTACTATTTGTGATTATTTGTTTCTTTATGACTAGCTACCAAATAAAGTTGTCAATATTAATAATAAAGTTAGCCAAATTCAATCCATCATAATGATTGAACCGTGTTTAGTTAAATAATTACAACTACTCGTTGTTACACGAGCAGTGATCTTGTCATACGAGAAAGCACTTTAATTTTTTACGTTAAATTTTCTGGATGGTTAAACATGAAAAAGGCGTAAATTAATGCAGAAAGAGTCAATAGTGTGGAAAAGACGTAGATAGTTATGTACGTGTTTCCGACAGCATAGACTGGTTAGGTATTTTGGTTCGCACTGCCTACACCATAACATGAATTGATAATAAATAATTAAAATACAAAGACGTTTTATGTCTACTCAAACTAGATGTACTATGAACTATCGTTCCTCTCAGACTTGTTAAACATTATGGTAATCTAAAATATAACATCGTTAAACTGTAATTTGAATATATATATATATATATATATATATATATATATATATATATATTTATTTACTGTTCTTGGAAAATAAAACATAGCTTTACACATGCTGATATAGAATTAACATATGAAGCTATGCCATAAGGATTGAAGTCAATGAGATTTTTTTTGTAAATCTGTTCATTATTCTACGTACTTTTACATATTTTTAATAATCTACTTAGATGTTATCAGACTTTGTTCTCGTGCATCGTATGAGTTTAGTACTTGCATAATATAATATGAGTAAAGTACAATGAGAAAGTGTATTTGTTACATATTAGGTGTGTTGACACGCTTTTTTGTTAAAGCTATCACACCTCGAATTCTATCTCTGGACCTACTCGGGACTTCAGTATAGTTTTATGTTGATCGACATTCGCTAGGATGAAATGACAAAATATTTGAAAGTTCGGACTTTGCATGCATGAAGCAACCATCCGAATTTCGGGTCTCGGATCTCGAGCATTAGACTCGCTCTCGGGTCTCGAACATTAGATCCACTCTCTGGTCTCGAACAACAGACCTGTTCCGGGTCTCACCTGCAACCCGCATGACACCCGCGACCCGCCTGGTACCTCGACCTGCGACCTGCCTGATACCTCGACCTGCAACCCCCCTGGTGCCTCGACCTGTGACCCGCTTGGGACATTTTCTGCTCATAGATGAAGATCTATTCTCAAGGCATTCTCTACTCCTATGGACATGAATCAATTTACACATGGCATGGCATGATCAGGAGAGGATTTCTCCACGTTTTCCACCTCATTTCGAGTTTCTTGGGATGCGTGCCACATGGCCCACGACTTGGTACCCGAAAACAGCTATAAATACACCACTTGAAGGCAAAAGAAAGGACTTTTTTTTCTCTCTTGGACTTTTGGCACTAACTCCGGAAGGCTTCCACCATTGATCTACGCAAGGCCATTGCATAACATAGAAGCCGATCTCCACATTAACACGAGATTTTCGTGTATAAAATGATTCTCCTTTTCTTCATAAAAATACAAGAATGTTGTATGTGAATGAATCTTACAGATTGTAAGACGACACTGTACTTGTAATTTCTTAGGATTTAATACGATAAAGTGAACGTAAGCTTGGTTTAAGCCGAACCACTATAAAAACCTCGTGTGTCTCCTGTTATTTATTATTTTCTGCATTTCGTTATCTATGATCTGTGATTGTGAGGACTTCACACTGCATTTGGGTGTTAGAACCAAATTTCGGTCTAACATTTTGGCGCCAGGAAGGAGCACATGATACAACTTCAATTTCTAGCTTGAGAGGAAACAGATTGTTTGGCTATTGTATAGACGGAAGACCGATCATCATACTCCCACTTAACGGTCATAGGAAGAGGCTCGAGATAAGACCGGATCGGGTCCCTAGACCCGCGACCCACAATCCCGATCCACTATTGGCAACATGGAACTGCATAGAACTAGGGGCAGTTGCCTCCCTCTGGAAATCACCAACCTGCAAATCTTAGCGTTTTGGGTGAAAACGCTGGCAATACTGGAAAGCAAGGCTCGGGTCGAGCACGAGCCACATCATCCCATGATCAGATGGATACTCGGGTACTAGGATACGCTCAGCTTCAGCACGAAGCAACACCAGTTGGGACACACAAGACCGCGTCGGATCAATACACACGACCCGCGAACCGGGGGCAACTTCGACCTGAATGTCGATGCTTAGCAGAGACCCACTCACTCTCTTGGATTCAACGCTAGGGGCACCAGTGCTTCGCAGGCAGACGTGGATAACGTCAATCACACTGGCAATCACACACTACTTGTCAGGATGGATTATCCGAGCATGGATTATGCTAGGCTAACTTAAATATCTTATCAGGATGTGGCAAGATTCTCAATCTCGACCAAAGTATGACCTATACATATTTCGGATACCCAGATATGGACTATGCCCAGGGCGGACTAACTTATCAGGCTGTGGCAAATATAGCTCTATCCCCGTATGAGTATGGATTGTACTCAGTTGGATTCCAAAGTATGTATTATACTCAGGAACGACAAATGGTCTTGTTAGGATTTGGCAAAGAAACTCAATAAAACTCGAGTATGAATTATGCTCAGTTTGAACTTTCTGGTATGGATTATGCTTGAAAGGTTAGGTCCTTCACCAGGACTTGGCAGGATGATTTGAACGTTTCTTGAGTATGGTTTGTGCTCAACTGGATGCCTAAGCATGGTTAATGCCTGGAAAGGTTAAACAGTACAGTCAGGATTTGGCATACCTGTTTGCCTCCTTTTATTTGCAGGTACGGATTATACTCGCAGCCGGCGGGCTTAGCACTGCCCAAGTTTTCTTGGCTTTCTTTCAGGCCTTAATACAATTCTGGGCGCTCGTCGGTTTTCTGGCCTTAATACAATCCCGAGTGATCGTCAGTTTTCTAGCCTTAATACGATCCCGAGTGATCATCGGTTTTCCGGCCTTAATACAATCCTGCACGATCGTCGGTTTTCTGGCCTTAATACGATCTTGCGCAATCGTCGCATTCTAGACTTCTATGGATTATGAATTTCTCGGATTATCAAGAACACAACTTCCTTCAACCAACAAGATATGTTCTGGGAGGCAAACATGTTGACACGCTTTTTGGTCAAAGTTGTCACACCTCGAATTCTATCTCTGGACCTACTCGGGACTTCAGTATAGTTTTATGTTGATCGACATTCGCTTGGATGGAGTGACAAAATATTGGAAAGTTCGGACTTTGCATGTATGAAGCAACCATCCGAATTTCGGGTCTCGGATCTCGAGCATTAGATCCACTCTCGGGTCTCAAACAAGACCCATTCCGGGTCTCACCCGCGACCCGCCTGGTACCGCGACCCGTGACCCGCCTGGGACATTTTATGCTCATAGATGAAGACCTATTCTCAAGGCATTCTCTACTCCTATGGACATGGATCAATTTACACATGGCATGGCATGACAGGAGAGGATTTCTCCACGTTTTTCACCTCATTTCGAGATTCTTGGGATGCATGCCACGTGACCCGGGACCCGGTACCAGAAAACAACTATAAATACACCACTTGAAGGCAAAAGAAAGGACTTTTTCCTCTCTTAGACTTTTGGCACTAACTTCGGAAGGCTTCCACCATTGTTCTACGCAAGACAATTGCATAACATAGAAGTCGATCTCCACATTAACACGAGGTTTTCGTGTATAAAATCATTCTTCTTTCTCCTTTTCTTCATAAAAATACAAGGATGTTGTATGTGAATGAATCTTACGGATTGTAAAACGACATTGTACTTGTAATTTCTTAGAATTTAAGAAACTACAAAGTGAACGTAGGCTTGGTTTTAGCCGAACCACAATAAAAACCTCGTGTGTCTCCTGTTATTTATTATTTTCTGCATTCTGTGATCTGTGATTGTGAGGACTTCACACTGCATTTGGGTGTTAGAACCAAATTTTGGTCTAACAAGGTGTGTTGCAGGGCTTTCAAGCATGAACTAGGACAAGAATTATACTTTTTTGCAGTGTAGTTATGATAGTTTTTTTTCCTTAATATCCTATTCTTTTGGATTAACTTATTATATAACTAAAAAATGAAGACTTGTTTCTGTAAATATATCTGATGCCCAAATGCTTGTGTCACATTTATATAAGATAATTATAATTTGAGTTCAATTTGGTAGTAGCTAAACTTCACTTGTCTTTTGAGTGAAAAGGTTAGTTTTTGTACGACTCTTATACATATTGTTCTTGTAACTTGTATATTTGAACATTATAAATGTTCAACAATGAATTACAATGTATGTAACGAATGCTAAACTGATAAAAAAAAATACTCAGTTCCTCGAACATAAAAACAAATTTTGGTTATTATTATTATGCTTACTAAATCATACAATATGTTCCTTTTTACTTTTTTTTTTTTTTTAATCTTTTAATTCTATTTGGGCATAATGCAAAAGATGGATAAAATTTACATGGAAATTCAACTCAAATGCATGTGGAAAATGCTTTTTAGCATGCTCCTAGTCCAGTTTAGACATACGTATATGAATACATCAGAACTACCATGAAGTAATAAGTTGTACAGGAAAATTTATCATTTCATAATTTCATGCGGAAGAAATTTGTAATGTCTTCCATGAGTATTCTCAATTTTATCTAACATGGAGCATAAATTGTTTGACGTTGATATTTCAAAATAAATGTGAGTGACATCCAAATCCTAAGGCATTTAATTAACACAATTTTAGATTAGGGGTGTGCATAAATTGTCATAAACATGTTTCTTTGCTTCACCAGTTCTACATTTATTCTAATGCGTATGACATTCAGATGATTTGATGTGCATGCATCAAAAAATTCTAACATTGCATGTTGTCTCAAACCATATCCTAGAAAGAAATGTATATATTTAGTATTCAGCTCATTTGTCATCGTTTAACTGAACAAGACAACGTACCATATATAATACTATTTAGAAGATTTTTTTTTACTTCCTATAAGGGATAAGATTAGGGATGAAGGTCTGAGTTCCATTACAATTATTATTATTCAAGTTGCGCGAGCTATGAATGCACTTTTCTCATATTTAGTGTCAAGTTGATGTAATTCTCCACAATTGTACACATGAATCAAAGAAATGTGAAGTCTAAAGTTGCAACGATAGGTGAGTTATTATTTGCAACGGGTAATTTTGTTTGTGCTGGTAAAGGAACGAAAATGCTAACCATTGCATATTTGTGTTAAATATGTATATTATGAATTATACACCATGAAATTATACACTATGAATTTAATTGAGTAATTAGTTAGAGGTAAAAGATTTATATTTTCAAATGATGGCGATGTTATTTTATAAGCTACTTGCTGCACTTAAAATAAATAAATAAGAGATATTTGGTTCACGTATATGTCAACGACCGACATCTGCATGTCATAAATAGTAAACCACTTCGTACTGAACTCGCATTTATTTTGAAAATGTTTTTATAATTTGAGATTGCATATTAATGTCATTTGATCATATCACCGCACTAATTATCAATTTCCACATAAAGATCTTTTTTCCAACTTTCCACTAAATTTCACCATGTGTCAAACATTGTATATTAAATTGGACCCTACATACAAATATGCATGGTCATCCTAATCGTATAACATTGATATAATAACTCTTCACTATACATTAAAATTATCATTCCCTCCATGTTTGACATCTGCTTACGACATTCCAAACCTTAGGTGAATAATCATGCAATCAACAAACTTCAGCAGGATTGTTTTGCTCTATTTATGAATTGCTTAAAAACTGGTGTATATAATAAAATGGCTTTGATTTAACAGAATAGACAAACAACGGTTAAGATTGAATCTTTAAAAAGACATCTGCAATGGATGTCAATTCACCACCTAGGGTAAAAGTCAACATTGTTGTCTCATCTTTATCTTTGCTACAAACAAAAAACTCCAAGAACTAGTTTACATAGTGTCTTTTTGAAATACCTAAACATGCTCATGGAGGAAGCATACTGGAGGAGGCTACAAATTGACTTAAACGTGTAACAATGACAAATGAACTGAATACTAAATATATACATTCCAAGAACTGTATTGAATGGCGAAAGTGAATATCAAAATTCAAAATTGTCCTCATGTTTTATTTGTTTGTAGAGCATGGAAAAAATGGTTAATTTAGACATTTCAAAAACTTCAAATTGATGTTCTTATTACATATACATTTTGGATATAAAAATTGGAACTAACTTGAACTATTATAAATTTAAAATTGAAGTGTAACTTACTCAGCGCTTAATTTACCCGTTATGCAAGAACCTAATTTGCAGGAGTATTATATGATGAAGCTAAACAGAGGTTTCGCTCGAAGAATCGGAACTTTGCAATCGAGTTTGTCTAAGACTACCTCTGAACCTTTCCACAACTCATTGTTTCATATCTGCACACATTCCAGTTATCAGCTTTAATTATCAGCATGAAAAATCATAGTACAAATGCAAAACACCAATCCTGGCATACATAATAATAGTATATTGCACTTGATCAAATTTATGGACCGAGAGACTAAGCCAAATTACTGATATTTAAGAAAAATTTATGCTTAATAGTGGTAAATTAAAGCATTGCTAAGACCAAATGAAACATAATCCTCTTTTTAATTATTCAATTTTCAAGCTTTAAATATAGTTCTTAGATTTGTAGCTATAATTATTTATTTTGTTTACTATTATTTTATTTTTATTACTCGCAGCCGTAGTACAGAAAGTCCAAATGATTTACCATACTATCAGTTAATTTATTGCTATGATCTTATAGATACAGTCAGTTGGTTAAGAAAGTTTAATAATAAATCCCACAAAAATACTCTCACAGTTTAACTCTTATGTAGCATAAAAAGAAAATCAAACTGAACATCATTATAAGTACATATGAATCAATAAGTTATAAATCTTCCTCAATTATCTTGATCTGAAACAAACAAAAATAATGAAATTGAGGCTAAAAATTAAATAGTTGAAATCAATGTTAATTTGTACTCAATTGATGTCAATTTGTTCCACAAAATCATTTTTTAGCTCTTCAAAACCTGCATCTTTTAAAAATCAAAAACTACGGCCACGGGTTTGTATATTCATATATTCAGAATCTGCTCTGGTTCCCATTTTTAAAATATGTGGATGAATGCTGTAATACTTGCGGAAATGAGCCGTTTCAATTTCACTTTTTGATTCTGTGTCAAAAATAGCTAATTAAAAAATTGGCTGAAATAAAATTAAATGCATCATAAGCATATGTAAAAGGGCAATAAAAAAATAGTGAAACATCATTTGTTTATATCAATTTGTTTTTAAATCACGTAAGTAAAAAAAATAACGAACTTGAGACCAGGTGCAGTAATGGTAACTTAATATCAACTCCAAGCAAGTATGGTAAAGACTACATCAACAGCAGAACTTAATAGCAACGAAAATAATATTCTTAACCACAAAAGTTCTAAAAGTTTCTATTAAAAATTAATTTGGATGAAATGTTAGAAGTACGTAGACTACATTAAATATTTCATTCAAGATTATTTGAAAAACAAAGTATTCATGATTAACGGATATATGATTAGCTGTGTATGGCAACTTGTGAACTCTAAATTATTGTTACACAAATTTTTTGCTTCGTTACACAAATTTTTTGCTTCATATTAGCACACACAACTGATGGTCATGAACGTAGATATTTATTAGCTATGGTTTTTTTGTAAGTCTTTTCATCGGACAATTATGTCTTTTTGGATACAAAAGGTAGATTGGATACAACATAGTCCATTTTGAATCAAGAATAAATTGCTAGACCATTACCATCTACTTAGAACACATCTATATTTATGCATATAGTGAAGATATAATTCAAAAGGCTCGTTAATGATAATAACATCATCATCATCATCATTTAAATAGGGAAACTTTACTGGGGGAAAGACGCGTGTTAAAATGATGAAATAATTATACAGGTAAACAGAAGTGTATTATTGTCATCTAATGAAATAATATAACAAACTAAATTTGCAAGATATAATATAACGAACTATATGCATATAGTGAAGATATAATTCAAAAAGCTCATTAATGATAATATCGTCATTATCATTTAAATAGGGAAACTTTACTAGAGAAAAGACGCGAGTTAAAATGATGAAATAATTATACAGGTAAACAGAAGTGTATTATTGTCATCTAATGAAATAATATAACAAACTAAATTTGCAAGATATAACAACGTAGTAGCAATATGATTATTGTTAATCAAGCCAGTACATGATGTCAAAATTTTGAGCAACATATAAATTTTCAATTCAAACAATTGATTATAGTAGTATTAAAATAGGCAGACATGAATTTGCTTAGATTCTGACAGAAAGGTGGATGTGAAGAAATTGAAATACAGTTAAATTTCAACATCTTAAATATCGAATAATCTTAACTGAATGATTGTAACCAAAGGAAAATTTCAACATTTACTGAGTAATAATATATACCGCTACCAGTTTACCATTAATATAAAAACTGCATCAAATCCAACAACTATTGAAATATAACATCAACAAACAGTCCAGTGAAAATAAATTACGTACAAATCCATAATTAATATCCCTAAATTCATAAGAAATAATCAGTTCAAACAAAGAGAAGAAATATAGAGAAAATAGCTACCTAAAAAAGTGTACTTGTGATTTTCCTTTATGAGATGAGATGACATGAAGGCAGCAATAGAAAAAAAGACGCCTACGTCAAAGAGATTACCGGTTCCACCTGAATAAGGTTTTAGATATTTGCTGCAAATCAATTCTGGCTATGTTAATTATAGGCAATTTTTTTTAGGAAGTGCAGATTAGTAAGATGGAGAGGAACGGCTAAGAACGTGATAATAATTTGTGAAAAGGAAATTATGCAATAGACGGTAAATAGAAAACCAATAGCTTTGAATCACATGAGCGAGTGTTATGTTATATGACACTTGCCGATGTATTAAAGCATTGGATTCTACTTTCCCATTTAAGTAATAGATGACTGCTGCAGTTAATCAGTACATTGACTCACAAGGCAACATCCCAAATTGCATCAATCACAAAAAATTAGGATGTTAAAGATGATTGATCACCATATCAGTTAAGGTAAGAAATTACCAAATTTTATACTAATCACTATTTTCGAAGAAGATACTTTATTGGACCTGGCACGCAATATAAAAAGGTGTAGCCTCTATAGTGGAGGCAGGTGAATTGAAAGGAACGGCCACAGGAAGAAGATGAGAGTCCAAAAGATGTGCAAAACTTGCAAATAGGCGGTTTCCATAGACAAGAGACATCCACTTTACCAGTATCAAGTTGAGAAAGACAATGTGATATGGATGTGTCAAATCTCAATGTACTACTCATGTCACCTATCTCAATGTATGTATCATTGCACACTGAATCCCTTTTCAATCCCAATAGCTCCTATCCTAATTCTACATCTTCCATGGCCATTGAATGTGAACCCAAAGAATATAACTTATGTTTTCCTTTTGATCATGCAAATTAATGTCTATCCTTCACATTTCATATTTGAGCAGCCTAGAGGAATCAACAGGCCACAGGCAACATCAAATAATGATCTCAGGCCTACGTGATATATCTTTCTGATTCCAGTAACAAACGCTGACAACAATAGATTCATTCTTAAACTCCAAATCCGAACATCAACGTGAGATTTGTGAGCATTCTAGATCCGAAATGCAGCACCTCTAGATCCTAAAAATAAGGTTAATGGAAGAAATATATTTATGCAAGTTGTCCTCGGTTTTGACACTGTCAGACATATGTTCTACAACCATTTTAAGTAGAAGATAAGTGTTTAACATTCTTAGGACCCAAACACCCTATAAACAAACCACTGGTTGTGAAACATAATATATGAACTTATAATATATCTTTGTGAAAGAAAACCTTACTTGCATTCTCTCACTGTAAGATCAACTACTTTGCTCCTTTGCTTCTTTTGAAGCACCTCCGCATATGGCTTCATGCACCTTCACTGACAGTATATGAAGAAATGAATGAATAGTGGCACAATCGCATTGTTCATTTGAAAATGTTTAGTAAATGCTATTTAGAAAGAGATAGCGTTCAGTGTTATGGTTGATTTTAAATTATGTGTCTTGGTAAACAATATATGGTGTTTAAAATTATTTTAAATTACGACATTGTTCGATCAAAATTATGTTCAGTGTCCAAAAGTATCTTTCCCATAAATTATGTCAATGGCAGTTCCAATTGCCTTGAACAGGAACTCATTCATCATGTCCTCATTGAAACCTCAGCTGTGGATCTCTGAATGTTGCCACATTGAAACCTTAAAAAAACCAATAAATAAAAGCCACACATATATTACAAAAATATAGACAAATAATTAGGCTTGAGGTTCTACATATATTCAATAGAGGTCATGTTAGCAGTAACATTTTATTGAGCTTTTTGGCAAATAAATTTGATTAAAGAGTCTTACTTATAGATGCCTCCCGATTAGTTTATTTTATTTCCAGTCAGTTATCAATCCAGCAGCTCCTTCTATCATGGGTATAAGCGAAAGAAAATCATATGGCTGCAAACTAACATAAATTTACTTCAAACAGATCTAAGCTCATCACGGTAGGACATTGCCCAAAGACACGTTGAAATAAAGGAATAGGACTCTGAATTACCTTCAGCCCTGACTCAACAACAAGATCCACAAAACCATATGCTAACAGAGCAAATGGCACAGAGACCAAATCCTCTGTCCCCAAATTCCCCTGTACCCCTGTCCCCATCCAATCAAAGTCTCTGATTTTCACAATTTTGCAATTAAGTCCGCAATAAAAAAAAGCTTAACTGCAAAAAGTGGAAATCAGAGAGTGTTCATTGGTTGGGTACAGGGGGACAGGGAGGTTTGGGTACAGGGGATTATTTTCGGCACAGAAGCGACAATCCTTTAACATCTAGACCAAAACCTGCTCAAAAATATTATGGTGGATGCCAGAAAAACCAAAGATAAGTATAGCAGCCTTCAACACACGAAAGAAAATAAATTCTTTTCAATAAAAATAAAAGCTGCACGAGCAATAAAGGTGAATAGTTTACCAATAACTTAGACATGGGCACATGTAAAAAAGGCAAAGTTATACTGTAACAAGTCATAGTGTTGAACATGTCATTATTGCAGAAAGATAATATAACCTATGTTCTTTCATATCTAGTTAGTATAACTTGATTTTGTTTATCCATATGTAAATTCCATAAATCTTTTATTATACTTTTCAGTAATACCAAAAATTCAAATAATAAAAGGAATACATATTTTAAATATATTATAATTTATGTAACATTCAGAAATTAACATGTATAGAAGTTATGTTGTAATATAATATTCGATGCATGTAAAACTATATTATAATATGTCATATATAATTAGATGTAGCAGCAAGATAGCTTGGTTTGCATATTCTAAGAAGACGCGACAGACATATCCAAATATTGTGGTGTGAGGAAGTGTAACGTTTC
>JASFAX010000271.1:0-73064 GCA_030737875.1 Allium sativum | reverse complement strand
TGCTCAACACTACTTTGCTGAGTGTTATTTTGTTCGGCGTCCTCAACAGAGTAAGGAACTTCAATTTCCCTTGGTCTCTTAGGTGCATGATTTTCAGTACCATGTTTCAAGGGAAATATATGTTCGAAAAATCTAGCATTTCTCGACTCAATGATGGTATTTTCATGAATATCATCAATTTCAGATTTGTGTACCAAAAATCGATATGCAGCACTGTTTTGTGCATATCCAATGAATACACAATCAATTGTTTTTGGTCCAATTTTGACCTTCTTTGGTTTTGGTACCTCTACTTTGGCAAGACACCCCCACACTTTTAGGTATTTGTAGGATGGTGGTCTGTTTTTCCAAAGTTCATGAGGAGATTTAGATATTTTCTTTCGGGGTATTTTATTTAAAATATGATTTGCCGAAAGAATAGCTTCTCCCCAATAGTTATCTGGCAAGCCAGAGCTAATTAGTAAGGCATTCATCATTTCTTTAAGAGTTCTATTTTTCCGTTCGGCTATACCGTTGGATTGAGGTGAATACGGGGCTGTAGTTTGATGTATAATTCCATGTTCAGCACAGAATTCCTCAAATGGAGACTCATATTCTCCTCCTCTATCACTTCTTAAAGATTTTATTTTCTTGTTGAGTTGATTCTCAACTTCTGCCTTATACTGTTTAAACATTTCGAATGCTTCGTCCTTACTTCTAAGGAGATACACATGACAGTATCTGGTACAATCATCAATGAATGTAATAAAGTACCTTTTTCCACCTCTAGTTTGACACATTTTCAAATCGCATACATCAGTATGTATTAAGTCTAGAGGTTCTGTCACTCGTTCAACATGATGAAACGAGGTTCTTGTCAATTTTGCTTCTGCACAAACTTGACATTTATAGTTGGAATCTACATTGCATTTTGGTATAAATTCTAGATTAATCAATTTTCGCAATGTATCAAAGTTTACATGCCCTAATCTAGAATGCCATATGTTAGAAGATTCAACGATATAAGCAGAAGATTCACTTTCATTCATTTCAGTGCGTGGTACAATAGTGGTTACATTTGCTTTAAATAAACCATCACACACATAACCTCTTCCAACATACACCCCATTCTTGGAAAGAACAAATTTGTCAGCTTCAAAGATCAATTTGAAGCCATGCTTGCTCAGCAACGATCCTGAAATCAGGTTCTTGCGAATTTCTGGAACATGGAGAACATCATTTAAAGTCAGTTCCTTTCCAGAAGTCAGTTTCAGCACAACTTTTCCTTTGCCTTCGACCTTGGAAGTGGAAGAATTGCCCATAAAAAGTTGTTCAGCATCAGTTGCAGTTTTATAGGTTGTAAACATCCACTTGTTAGCACATATGTGTCGAGTGGCTCCAGTGTCTACAAACCATTCCTTTGAGTTGCCAATAAGGTTGCATTCTGATATTACTGCACATAAATCAAGATCAGAAATGCCTTTCGAAACATCAGCCGTATTTGCTTCCAACTTCTTCTTTTTAGGCGCACGACATTCGGCTGCTTTGTGCCCCTTCTTTCCACAGTTGTGGCAAGAACCCAGAAATTTCTTTGACTTCTTAGGAGCGTTCTCCCTTTTTCTTTTGTTAGTTTTGTCTGACTCAACAACATTTGCTTTGGCAGCAATATTCTGAGAAATCTTTTTCTCAGAATTCCTGTTATCTTCCTCAATGCGAAGCCGAACTATGAGATCTTCCATTGTCATTTCCTTACGCTTGTGCTTAAGGTAATTTTTAAAATCCTTCCAAGAAGGAGGCAATTTCTCAATAGTTGCAGCAACTTGAAAAGTCTCGCTAAGAGTCATCTTTTCATCTTCTAATTGACGGATGATAAGTTGCAGTTCTTGAGCTTGACTTATCACCGTCTTTGAGTCAACCATTTTGAAGTCTAGAAATTTTCCAGCAATGAATTTCTTCATGCCTGCATCTTCAGTTTTGTACTTCTTTTCCAGAGCCAACCAGAGTTGTTTGGACGTTGCAAAAGTACAATAAACATTGTAGAGGCTATCATCCAGACCATTCAGAATATAGTTTTTGCACATGAAATCTGAATTTGTCCAGATATTAAGTGCCTCTACTTTAGTAGCATCAGGTTCGAGTTCGTCTACCACAGGAGCCTCTTCAGTCAGAAACTTTGCAAGGCTTAGTGTTGTTAAATAAAACAACATTTTCTGTTGCCAGCGCTTGAAATTGATTCCATTGAACTTCTCTGGCCTTTCGCCATGAGACAGAGCCATTGTCGGAAGCACAGGCGCTGGCTGAGCAGTTTTCACCGTCTGAATCGGTGCAGAATCAGTGCTGCTGTTTTTCGTCATCTGCAACAAAATATTGTTTCAAGATTGTTAGAACTTTTGTAATTACACAATTGTATTACAAACAGACAGCAACAACAATCACTGTTAATCAATTATGTCACAATTGCCACGTCAAACTATGTTTACAATAATCATAGAAAGCGTAACCAATTTGTGCATAAAATCAAAGATAAACAGAAAGTATTCTGTTTAAATAATGTCCGAGTCCAGAACTTTTCTGTTTCCTTGAAACAATATTGCCGTCGTATACACCAATCGACGTAGTTGCAATTTGTTTCCCAGGATAAAACGGACCAACTCCGTAGCTTAGTGCGAGCAAACGGAGCTCCGACGAACTGAAGTTGGTTATAGAAACTAGATCAGAGAATTACGTTGAAGAAGAAGGAATAATGCAGCAGAAAAAGTGAATTCTGTCTTTGTTTTTGGGCAGTGTATATATAGGCAAGGAGGAGTGCCTGTTCGCATGCATCAGTAACCGTCAGAACAGGAAAGGTTGCGACCCTTTAACCGCTCTGTTATTAATATGCATATGCTGAGAATTCAAATGGTTGTACTCGTTCAGTTAACAGACATTCCTTTCGAATTCTGGACTGAACAGACACACCTTTTAAAATTCTGAGAAAAAATATTCTCATGTCAGTGCACTAGCCCAATCAGCAACGTCGGCCATATCCAATCAAGAGACCCCAAGAGCCCCAAGGCCCAAGGCCCTTATCTATGACTTTTTAATGTATTTAATATAGCCAAGTCCACATCCTTTTATCATCCCTCTCTTATTTATTTTACATAAGCCTATTTGGCTTCTAATATATAAGGAGAGATTGTGCTAATATTCTTATGATGTGGGACTTTAAATGTTGCCACCCCTATCTCTTCTTCTTCCCACTTTTCTCTTTCTTTGCTCATTCATTTTCCAACAATCCCCCACATGAATGAGCAATCGATCTTAGTTTCACGAACCATTTATCGCATCGGTTAAAGTAGCACAAGGGCTTTGAACTTTCCTAGTGATTACCTATTTGAATCACCGGCGAATCAGTAGACATAGACTGTCCTTGAACTGTAAGCCTTTTGTGTAATTCCAAAGTAGATAACACACGATAAATGTTTCTTATAACCCTTCGTTCTCTGTATGTGTTCGTTTTTGCCTTGAACACCTGCCTGGTCTCATAAGTGCTTAGAGAATTTGGCCTCATAATTCTCTTTGAAGCGGCGCCTTCACACTTACGTAGGTGATTCTGTAAAGGGTATTCTTTAATTCCTCAAATACAGACATCATTAAAAGTATTAATACTTATCCTTATTCAACATATAATGCACTGACTTATCATAGGAATGGTTTGTGTATAACAGTGCCATCAAGTTTCTCTAAAACTTCGTTGTCCCTTTGAACCTAGATCTTGGGATCTCCAGTCAACTAGGTGGGGTTTCCATTTCAGAAAAACCTTTAGTCTATAGGCCTTAGCCCCATTCCCTTCGATAAGGTTTGAACTTTCTCTCTTGGCAAGCCTTTTGTAAGTGGATCCGCTAAGTTATCTATAGATCGAATGTAATCTATTGTGATAACCCCATTAGAGAGAAGTTGTCTTATCGTTTTATGTCTACGACGAATATGCCTAGATTTACCATTGTATAGTGTACTATTAGCTCTTCCAATAGCTGATTGACTATCACAATGTATACATATTGGAGGCATAGGTTTGCTCCAATTAGGAATGTCTTCCAAGAAGCTTCGAATCCATTCTGCTTCTTCTGCAGTCTTATCTAGTGCAATAAACTCTGATTCCATCGTAGATCTAGCGATACAAGTCTGTTTGGATGATTTCCATGAAATTGCTCCATTTCCTAATGTGAACACGTATCCACTTGTAGACTTTGTATCATTTGATCCAGTGATCCAATTTGCATCACTGTATCCTTCCACTATTGAAGGATAGTTTGTATAGTATAGACCATAACTCTGTGTATACTTTAGATATCCTAGAACTCTGATTATCGCTTTCCAATGATGTTTACCAGGATTGCTGGTAAATCTACTTAGTTTGCTTACAGCATATGCGATATCAGGCCTAGTACAGTTCATAACATACATGATACTTCCTAGTATACGAGAGTATTCCAATTGGTAAATACTGTCACCAGTGTTCTTTACCCAATTTTGGTTCATATCTACTGGTGATTTTGCAATAGTTACATTATATTGCTTGAATTTCTCAAGTATTTTGGTGATGTAATGCGATTGGGATAATGCATATCCCTGTGGTGTTCTCAGAATTTTTACACCCAATATTACATCAGCCAGTCCTAGGTCTTTCATATCGAATCTAGAGGATAACATATCCTTTGTAGATGTTATTATGGCCTTGTTGTTGCCTAGGATCAATAGGTCATCAACATAAAGACAAACAATGACATATCCAATGTGTGTATGTTTTATGTACACACATTTATCTGATTCATTTATCGTGAATCCATTTGATAACATAGTATTGTCAAACTTCTCATGCCACTGTTTTGGAGCTTGCTTAAGGCCATAAAGTGATTTTACCAGTTTGCAAACTTTATGCTCATTTTCTGAGCTTAGAAATCCTTCAGGTTGTTTCATATAGATTTCCTCCTCTAGTTCACCATTCAAGAATGCAGTTTTAACATCCATTTGATGTATTTCCAAGTCATGTACGGATGCAATTGCAATGAGCATTCTAATTGATGTTATCCTCGTTACAGGTGAATATGTATCGAAGTAGTCCAGGTCTTCCTTTTGTCTAAATCCTTGGACTACCAGACGAGCTTTGTACTTGTCTATTGAACCATCAGGTTTCAATTTCTTTTTAAATATCCATTTATTACCTAAGGCCTTACATCCTTGAGGTAAATCAACCAATTCCCATGTATGATTTGACATAATGGATTCAATTTCATTGTTAATTGCCTCCTTCCAATAAGGGGCATCATTGGAAGACATAGCTTGTTTGTATGTCAATGGATCATCTTCTAACATAAATGTATAGAAGTCCGGTCCAAAGGTTTTTAAAGTCCTTGACCTTTTACTTTTTCTTGGTTCCTCCACTTGCTGCTCAACACTACTTTGCTGAGTGTTATTTTGTTCGGCGTCCTCAACAGAGTAAGGAACTTCAATTTCCCTTGGTCTCTTAGGTGCATGATTTTCAGTACCATGTTTCAAGGGAAATATATGTTCGAAAAATCTAGCATTTCTCGACTCAATGATGGTATTTTCATGAATATCATCAATTTCAGATTTGTGTACCAAAAATCGATATGCAGCACTGTTTTGTGCATATCCAATGAATACACAATCAATTGTTTTTGGTCCAATTTTGACCTTCTTTGGTTTTGGTACCTCTACTTTGGCAAGACACCCCCACACTTTTAGGTATTTGTAGGATGGTGGTCTGTTTTTCCAAAGTTCATGAGGAGATTTAGATATTTTCTTTCGGGGTATTTTATTTAAAATATGATTTGCCGAAAGAATAGCTTCTCCCCAATAGTTATCTGGCAAGCCAGAGCTAATTAGTAAGGCATTCATCATTTCTTTAAGAGTTCTATTTTTCCGTTCGGCTATACCGTTGGATTGAGGTGAATACGGGGCTGTAGTTTGATGTATAATTCCATGTTCAGCACAGAATTCCTCAAATGGAGACTCATATTCTCCTCCTCTATCACTTCTTAAAGATTTTATTTTCTTGTTGAGTTGATTCTCAACTTCTGCCTTATACTGTTTAAACATTTCGAATGCTTCGTCCTTACTTCTAAGGAGATACACATGACAGTATCTGGTACAATCATCAATGAATGTAATAAAGTACCTTTTTCCACCTCTAGTTTGACACATTTTCAAATCGCATACATCAGTATGTATTAAGTCTAGAGGTTCTGTCACTCGTTCAACATGATGAAACGAGGTTCTTGTCAATTTTGCTTCTGCACAAACTTGACATTTATAGTTGGAATCTACATTGCATTTTGGTATAAATTCTAGATTAATCAATTTTCGCAATGTATCAAAGTTTACATGCCCTAATCTAGAATGCCATATGTTAGAAGATTCAACGATATAAGCAGAAGATTCACTTTCATTCATTTCAGTGCGTGGTACAATAGTGGTTACATTTGCTTTAAATAAACCATCACACACATAACCTCTTCCAACATACACCCCATTCTTGGAAAGAACAAATTTGTCAGCTTCAAAGATCAATTTGAAGCCATGCTTGCTCAGCAACGATCCTGAAATCAGGTTCTTGCGAATTTCTGGAACATGGAGAACATCATTTAAAGTCAGTTCCTTTCCAGAAGTCAGTTTCAGCACAACTTTTCCTTTGCCTTCGACCTTGGAAGTGGAAGAATTGCCCATAAAAAGTTGTTCAGCATCAGTTGCAGTTTTATAGGTTGTAAACATCCACTTGTTAGCACATATGTGTCGAGTGGCTCCAGTGTCTACAAACCATTCCTTTGAGTTGCCAATAAGGTTGCATTCTGATATTACTGCACATAAATCAAGATCAGAAATGCCTTTCGAAACATCAGCCGTATTTGCTTCCAACTTCTTCTTTTTAGGCGCACGACATTCGGCTGCTTTGTGCCCCTTCTTTCCACAGTTGTGGCAAGAACCCAGAAATTTCTTTGACTTCTTAGGAGCGTTCTCCCTTTTTCTTTTGTTAGTTTTGTCTGACTCAACAACATTTGCTTTGGCAGCAATATTCTGAGAAATCTTTTTCTCAGAATTCCTGTTATCTTCCTCAATGCGAAGCCGAACTATGAGATCTTCCATTGTCATTTCCTTACGCTTGTGCTTAAGGTAATTTTTAAAATCCTTCCAAGAAGGAGGCAATTTCTCAATAGTTGCAGCAACTTGAAAAGTCTCGCTAAGAGTCATCTTTTCATCTTCTAATTGACGGATGATAAGTTGCAGTTCTTGAGCTTGACTTATCACCGTCTTTGAGTCAACCATTTTGAAGTCTAGAAATTTTCCAGCAATGAATTTCTTCATGCCTGCATCTTCAGTTTTGTACTTCTTTTCCAGAGCCAACCAGAGTTGTTTGGACGTTGCAAAAGTACAATAAACATTGTAGAGGCTATCATCCAGACCATTCAGAATATAGTTTTTGCACATGAAATCTGAATTTGTCCAGATATTAAGTGCCTCTACTTTAGTAGCATCAGGTTCGAGTTCGTCTACCACAGGAGCCTCTTCAGTCAGAAACTTTGCAAGGCTTAGTGTTGTTAAATAAAACAACATTTTCTGTTGCCAGCGCTTGAAATTGATTCCATTGAACTTCTCTGGCCTTTCGCCATGAGACAGAGCCATTGTCGGAAGCACAGGCGCTGGCTGAGCAGTTTTCACCGTCTGAATCGGTGCAGAATCAGTGCTGCTGTTTTTCGTCATCTGCAACAAAATATTGTTTCAAGATTGTTAGAACTTTTGTAATTACACAATTGTATTACAAACAGACAGCAACAACAATCACTGTTAATCAATTATGTCACAATTGCCACGTCAAACTATGTTTACAATAATCATAGAAAGCGTAACCAATTTGTGCATAAAATCAAAGATAAACAGAAAGTATTCTGTTTAAATAATGTCCGAGTCCAGAACTTTTCTGTTTCCTTGAAACAATATTGCCGTCGTATACACCAATCGACGTAGTTGCAATTTGTTTCCCAGGATAAAACGGACCAACTCCGTAGCTTAGTGCGAGCAAACGGAGCTCCGACGAACTGAAGTTGGTTATAGAAACTAGATCAGAGAATTACGTTGAAGAAGAAGGAATAATGCAGCAGAAAAAGTGAATTCTGTCTTTGTTTTTGGGCAGTGTATATATAGGCAAGGAGGAGTGCCTGTTCGCATGCATCAGTAACCGTCAGAACAGGAAAGGTTGCGACCCTTTAACCGCTCTGTTATTAATATGCATATGCTGAGAATTCAAATGGTTGTACTCGTTCAGTTAACAGACATTCCTTTCGAATTCTGGACTGAACAGACACACCTTTTAAAATTCTGAGAAAAAATATTCTCATGTCAGTGCACTAGCCCAATCAGCAACGTCGGCCATATCCAATCAAGAGACCCCAAGAGCCCCAAGGCCCAAGGCCCTTATCTATGACTTTTTAATGTATTTAATATAGCCAAGTCCACATCCTTTTATCATCCCTCTCTTATTTATTTTACATAAGCCTATTTGGCTTCTAATATATAAGGAGAGATTGTGCTAATATTCTTATGATGTGGGACTTTAAATGTTGCCACCCCTATCTCTTCTTCTTCCCACTTTTCTCTTTCTTTGCTCATTCATTTTCCAACAATCCCCCACATGAATGAGCAATCGATCTTAGTTTCACGAACCATTTATCGCATCGGTTAAAGTAGCACAAGGGCTTTGAACTTTCCTAGTGATTACCTATTTGAATCACCGGCGAATCAGTAGACATAGACTGTCCTTGAACTGTAAGCCTTTTGTGTAATTCCAAAGTAGATAACACACGATAAATGTTTCTTATAACCCTTCGTTCTCTGTATGTGTTCGTTTTTGCCTTGAACACCTGCCTGGTCTCATAAGTGCTTAGAGAATTTGGCCTCATAATTCTCTTTGAAGCGGCGCCTTCACACTTACGTAGGTGATTCTGTAAAGGGTATTCTTTAATTCCTCAAATACAGACATCATTAAAAGTATTAATACTTATCCTTATTCAACATATAATGCACTGACTTATCATAGGAATGGTTTGTGTATAACAGTGCCATCAAGTTTCTCTAAAACTTCGTTGTCCCTTTGAACCTAGATCTTGGGATCTCCAGTCAACTAGGTGGGGTTTCCATTTCAGAAAAACCTTTAGTCTATAGGCCTTAGCCCCATTCCCTTCGATAAGGTTTGAACTTTCTCTCTTGGCAAGCCTTTTGTAAGTGGATCCGCTAAGTTATCTATAGATCGAATGTAATCTATTGTGATAACCCCATTAGAGAGAAGTTGTCTTATCGTTTTATGTCTACGACGAATATGCCTAGATTTACCATTGTATAGTGTACTATTAGCTCTTCCAATAGCTGATTGACTATCACAATGTATACATATTGGAGGCATAGGTTTGCTCCAATTAGGAATGTCTTCCAAGAAGCTTCGAATCCATTCTGCTTCTTCTGCAGTCTTATCTAGTGCAATAAACTCTGATTCCATCGTAGATCTAGCGATACAAGTCTGTTTGGATGATTTCCATGAAATTGCTCCATTTCCTAATGTGAACACGTATCCACTTGTAGACTTTGTATCATTTGATCCAGTGATCCAATTTGCATCACTGTATCCTTCCACTATTGAAGGATAGTTTGTATAGTATAGACCATAACTCTGTGTATACTTTAGATATCCTAGAACTCTGATTATCGCTTTCCAATGATGTTTACCAGGATTGCTGGTAAATCTACTTAGTTTGCTTACAGCATATGCGATATCAGGCCTAGTACAGTTCATAACATACATGATACTTCCTAGTATACGAGAGTATTCCAATTGGTAAATACTGTCACCAGTGTTCTTTACCCAATTTTGGTTCATATCTACTGGTGATTTTGCAATAGTTACATTATATTGCTTGAATTTCTCAAGTATTTTGGTGATGTAATGCGATTGGGATAATGCATATCCCTGTGGTGTTCTCAGAATTTTTACACCCAATATTACATCAGCCAGTCCTAGGTCTTTCATATCGAATCTAGAGGATAACATATCCTTTGTAGATGTTATTATGGCCTTGTTGTTGCCTAGGATCAATAGGTCATCAACATAAAGACAAACAATGACATATCCAATGTGTGTATGTTTTATGTACACACATTTATCTGATTCATTTATCGTGAATCCATTTGATAACATAGTATTGTCAAACTTCTCATGCCACTGTTTTGGAGCTTGCTTAAGGCCATAAAGTGATTTTACCAGTTTGCAAACTTTATGCTCATTTTCTGAGCTTAGAAATCCTTCAGGTTGTTTCATATAGATTTCCTCCTCTAGTTCACCATTCAAGAATGCAGTTTTAACATCCATTTGATGTATTTCCAAGTCATGTACGGATGCAATTGCAATGAGCATTCTAATTGATGTTATCCTCGTTACAGGTGAATATGTATCGAAGTAGTCCAGGTCTTCCTTTTGTCTAAATCCTTGGACTACCAGACGAGCTTTGTACTTGTCTATTGAACCATCAGGTTTCAATTTCTTTTTAAATATCCATTTATTACCTAAGGCCTTACATCCTTGAGGTAAATCAACCAATTCCCATGTATGATTTGACATAATGGATTCAATTTCATTGTTAATTGCCTCCTTCCAATAAGGGGCATCATTGGAAGACATAGCTTGTTTGTATGTCAATGGATCATCTTCTAACATAAATGTATAGAAGTCCGGTCCAAAGGTTTTTAAAGTCCTTGACCTTTTACTTTTTCTTGGTTCCTCCACTTGCTGCTCAACACTACTTTGCTGAGTGTTATTTTGTTCGGCGTCCTCAACAGAGTAAGGAACTTCAATTTCCCTTGGTCTCTTAGGTGCATGATTTTCAGTACCATGTTTCAAGGGAAATATATGTTCGAAAAATCTAGCATTTCTCGACTCAATGATGGTATTTTCATGAATATCATCAATTTCAGATTTGTGTACCAAAAATCGATATGCAGCACTGTTTTGTGCATATCCAATGAATACACAATCAATTGTTTTTGGTCCAATTTTGACCTTCTTTGGTTTTGGTACCTCTACTTTGGCAAGACACCCCCACACTTTTAGGTATTTGTAGGATGGTGGTCTGTTTTTCCAAAGTTCATGAGGAGATTTAGATATTTTCTTTCGGGGTATTTTATTTAAAATATGATTTGCCGAAAGAATAGCTTCTCCCCAATAGTTATCTGGCAAGCCAGAGCTAATTAGTAAGGCATTCATCATTTCTTTAAGAGTTCTATTTTTCCGTTCGGCTATACCGTTGGATTGAGGTGAATACGGGGCTGTAGTTTGATGTATAATTCCATGTTCAGCACAGAATTCCTCAAATGGAGACTCATATTCTCCTCCTCTATCACTTCTTAAAGATTTTATTTTCTTGTTGAGTTGATTCTCAACTTCTGCCTTATACTGTTTAAACATTTCGAATGCTTCGTCCTTACTTCTAAGGAGATACACATGACAGTATCTGGTACAATCATCAATGAATGTAATAAAGTACCTTTTTCCACCTCTAGTTTGACACATTTTCAAATCGCATACATCAGTATGTATTAAGTCTAGAGGTTCTGTCACTCGTTCAACATGATGAAACGAGGTTCTTGTCAATTTTGCTTCTGCACAAACTTGACATTTATAGTTGGAATCTACATTGCATTTTGGTATAAATTCTAGATTAATCAATTTTCGCAATGTATCAAAGTTTACATGCCCTAATCTAGAATGCCATATGTTAGAAGATTCAACGATATAAGCAGAAGATTCACTTTCATTCATTTCAGTGCGTGGTACAATAGTGGTTACATTTGCTTTAAATAAACCATCACACACATAACCTCTTCCAACATACACCCCATTCTTGGAAAGAACAAATTTGTCAGCTTCAAAGATCAATTTGAAGCCATGCTTGCTCAGCAACGATCCTGAAATCAGGTTCTTGCGAATTTCTGGAACATGGAGAACATCATTTAAAGTCAGTTCCTTTCCAGAAGTCAGTTTCAGCACAACTTTTCCTTTGCCTTCGACCTTGGAAGTGGAAGAATTGCCCATAAAAAGTTGTTCAGCATCAGTTGCAGTTTTATAGGTTGTAAACATCCACTTGTTAGCACATATGTGTCGAGTGGCTCCAGTGTCTACAAACCATTCCTTTGAGTTGCCAATAAGGTTGCATTCTGATATTACTGCACATAAATCAAGATCAGAAATGCCTTTCGAAACATCGGCCGTATTTGCTTCCAACTTCTTCTTTTTAGGCGCACGACATTCGGCTGCTTTGTGCCCCTTCTTTCCACAGTTGTGGCAAGAACCCAGAAATTTCTTTGACTTCTTAGGAGCGTTCTCCCTTTTTCTTTTGTTAGTTTTGTCTGACTCAACAACATTTGCTTTGGCAGCAATATTCTGAGAAATCTTTTTCTCAGAATTCCTGTTATCTTCCTCAATGCGAAGCCGAACTATGAGATCTTCCATTGTCATTTCCTTACGCTTGTGCTTAAGGTAATTTTTAAAATCCTTCCAAGAAGGAGGCAATTTCTCAATAGTTGCAGCAACTTGAAAAGTCTCGCTAAGAGTCATCTTTTCATCTTCTAATTGACGGATGATAAGTTGCAGTTCTTGAGCTTGACTTATCACCGTCTTTGAGTCAACCATTTTGAAGTCTAGAAATTTTCCAGCAATGAATTTCTTCATGCCTGCATCTTCAGTTTTGTACTTCTTTTCCAGAGCCAACCAGAGTTGTTTGGACGTTGCAAAAGTACAATAAACATTGTAGAGGCTATCATCCAGACCATTCAGAATATAGTTTTTGCACATGAAATCTGAATTTGTCCGGATATTAAGTGCCTCTACTTTAGTAGCATCAGGTTCGAGTTCGTCTACCACAGGAGCCTCTTCAGTCAGAAACTTTGCAAGGCTTAGTGTTGTTAAATAAAACAACATTTTCTGTTGCCAGCGCTTGAAATTGATTCCATTGAACTTCTCTGGCCTTTCGCCATGAGACAGAGCCATTGTCGGAAGCACAGGCGCTGGCTGAGCAGTTTTCACCGTCTGAATCGGTGCAGAATCAGTGCTGCTGTTTTTCGTCATCTGCAACAAAATATTGTTTCAAGATTGTTAGAACTTTTGTAATTACACAATTGTATTACAAACAGACAGCAACAACAATCACTGTTAATCAATTATGTCACAATTGCCACGTCAAACTATGTTTACAATAATCATAGAAAGCGTAACCAATTTGTGCATAAAATCAAAGATAAACAGAAAGTATTCTGTTTAAATAATGTCCGAGTCCAGAACTTTTCTGTTTCCTTGAAACAATATTGCCGTCGTATACACCAATCGACGTAGTTGCAATTTGTTTCCCAGGATAAAACGGACCAACTCCGTAGCTTAGTGCGAGCAAACGGAGCTCCGACGAACTGAAGTTGGTTATAGAAACTAGATCAGAGAATTACGTTGAAGAAGAAGGAATAATGCAGCAGAAAAAGTGAATTCTGTCTTTGTTTTTGGGCAGTGTATATATAGGCAAGGAGGAGTGCCTGTTCGCATGCATCAGTAACCGTCAGAACAGGAAAGGTTGCGACCCTTTAACCGCTCTGTTATTAATATGCATATGCTGAGAATTCAAATGGTTGTACTCGTTCAGTTAACAGACATTCCTTTCGAATTCTGGACTGAACAGACACACCTTTTAAAATTCTGAGAAAAAATATTCTCATGTCAGTGCACTAGCCCAATCAGCAACGTCGGCCATATCCAATCAAGAGACCCCAAGAGCCCCAAGGCCCAAGGCCCTTATCTATGACTTTTTAATGTATTTAATATAGCCAAGTCCACATCCTTTTATCATCCCTCTCTTATTTATTTTACATAAGCCTATTTGGCTTCTAATATATAAGGAGAGATTGTGCTAATATTCTTATGATGTGGGACTTTAAATGTTGCCACCCCTATCTCTTCTTCTTCCCACTTTTCTCTTTCTTTGCTCATTCATTTTCCAACAATCCCCCACATGAATGAGCAATCGATCTTAGTTTCACGAACCATTTATCGCATCGGTTAAAGTAGCACAAGGGCTTTGAACTTTCCTAGTGATTACCTATTTGAATCACCGGCGAATCAGTAGACATAGACTGTCCTTGAACTGTAAGCCTTTTGTGTAATTCCAAAGTAGATAACACACGATAAATGTTTCTTATAACCCTTCGTTCTCTGTATGTGTTCGTTTTTGCCTTGAACACCTGCCTGGTCTCATAAGTGCTTAGAGAATTTGGCCTCATAATTCTCTTTGAAGCGGCGCCTTCACACTTACGTAGGTGATTCTGTAAAGGGTATTCTTTAATTCCTCAAATACAGACATCATTAAAAGTATTAATACTTATCCTTATTCAACATATAATGCACTGACTTATCATAGGAATGGTTTGTGTATAACAGTGCCATCAAGTTTCTCTAAAACTTCGTTGTCCCTTTGAACCTAGATCTTGGGATCTCCAGTCAACTAGGTGGGGTTTCCATTTCAGAAAAACCTTTAGTCTATAGGCCTTAGCCCCATTCCCTTCGATAAGGTTTGAACTTTCTCTCTTGGCAAGCCTTTTGTAAGTGGATCCGCTAAGTTATCTATAGATCGAATGTAATCTATTGTGATAACCCCATTAGAGAGAAGTTGTCTTATCGTTTTATGTCTACGACGAATATGCCTAGATTTACCATTGTATAGTGTACTATTAGCTCTTCCAATAGCTGATTGACTATCACAATGTATACATATTGGAGGCATAGGTTTGCTCCAATTAGGAATGTCTTCCAAGAAGCTTCGAATCCATTCTGCTTCTTCTGCAGTCTTATCTAGTGCAATAAACTCTGATTCCATCGTAGATCTAGCGATACAAGTCTGTTTGGATGATTTCCATGAAATTGCTCCATTTCCTAATGTGAACACGTATCCACTTGTAGACTTTGTATCATTTGATCCAGTGATCCAATTTGCATCACTGTATCCTTCCACTATTGAAGGATAGTTTGTATAGTATAGACCATAACTCTGTGTATACTTTAGATATCCTAGAACTCTGATTATCGCTTTCCAATGATGTTTACCAGGATTGCTGGTAAATCTACTTAGTTTGCTTACAGCATATGCGATATCAGGCCTAGTACAGTTCATAACATACATGATACTTCCTAGTATACGAGAGTATTCCAATTGGTAAATACTGTCACCAGTGTTCTTTACCCAATTTTGGTTCATATCTACTGGTGATTTTGCAATAGTTACATTATATTGCTTGAATTTCTCAAGTATTTTGGTGATGTAATGCGATTGGGATAATGCATATCCCTGTGGTGTTCTCAGAATTTTTACACCCAATATTACATCAGCCAGTCCTAGGTCTTTCATATCGAATCTAGAGGATAACATATCCTTTGTAGATGTTATTATGGCCTTGTTGTTGCCTAGGATCAATAGGTCATCAACATAAAGACAAACAATGACATATCCAATGTGTGTATGTTTTATGTACACACATTTATCTGATTCATTTATCGTGAATCCATTTGATAACATAGTATTGTCAAACTTCTCATGCCACTGTTTTGGAGCTTGCTTAAGGCCATAAAGTGATTTTACCAGTTTGCAAACTTTATGCTCATTTTCTGAGCTTAGAAATCCTTCAGGTTGTTTCATATAGATTTCCTCCTCTAGTTCACCATTCAAGAATGCAGTTTTAACATCCATTTGATGTATTTCCAAGTCATGTACGGATGCAATTGCAATGAGCATTCTAATTGATGTTATCCTCGTTACAGGTGAATATGTATCGAAGTAGTCCAGGTCTTCCTTTTGTCTAAATCCTTGGACTACCAGACGAGCTTTGTACTTGTCTATTGAACCATCAGGTTTCAATTTCTTTTTAAATATCCATTTATTACCTAAGGCCTTACATCCTTGAGGTAAATCAACCAATTCCCATGTATGATTTGACATAATGGATTCAATTTCATTGTTAATTGCCTCCTTCCAATAAGGGGCATCATTGGAAGACATAGCTTGTTTGTATGTCAATGGATCATCTTCTAACATAAATGTATAGAAGTCCGGTCCAAAGGTTTTTAAAGTCCTTGACCTTTTACTTTTTCTTGGTTCCTCCACTTGCTGCTCAACACTACTTTGCTGAGTGTTATTTTGTTCGGCGTCCTCAACAGAGTAAGGAACTTCAATTTCCCTTGGTCTCTTAGGTGCATGATTTTCAGTACCATGTTTCAAGGGAAATATATGTTCGAAAAATCTAGCATTTCTCGACTCAATGATGGTATTTTCATGAATATCATCAATTTCAGATTTGTGTACCAAAAATCGATATGCAGCACTGTTTTGTGCATATCCAATGAATACACAATCAATTGTTTTTGGTCCAATTTTGACCTTCTTTGGTTTTGGTACCTCTACTTTGGCAAGACACCCCCACACTTTTAGGTATTTGTAGGATGGTGGTCTGTTTTTCCAAAGTTCATGAGGAGATTTAGATATTTTCTTTCGGGGTATTTTATTTAAAATATGATTTGCCGAAAGAATAGCTTCTCCCCAATAGTTATCTGGCAAGCCAGAGCTAATTAGTAAGGCATTCATCATTTCTTTAAGAGTTCTATTTTTCCGTTCGGCTATACCGTTGGATTGAGGTGAATACGGGGCTGTAGTTTGATGTATAATTCCATGTTCAGCACAGAATTCCTCAAATGGAGACTCATATTCTCCTCCTCTATCACTTCTTAAAGATTTTATTTTCTTGTTGAGTTGATTCTCAACTTCTGCCTTATACTGTTTAAACATTTCGAATGCTTCGTCCTTACTTCTAAGGAGATACACATGACAGTATCTGGTACAATCATCAATGAATGTAATAAAGTACCTTTTTCCACCTCTAGTTTGACACATTTTCAAATCGCATACATCAGTATGTATTAAGTCTAGAGGTTCTGTCACTCGTTCAACATGATGAAACGAGGTTCTTGTCAATTTTGCTTCTGCACAAACTTGACATTTATAGTTGGAATCTACATTGCATTTTGGTATAAATTCTAGATTAATCAATTTTCGCAATGTATCAAAGTTTACATGCCCTAATCTAGAATGCCATATGTTAGAAGATTCAACGATATAAGCAGAAGATTCACTTTCATTCATTTCAGTGCGTGGTACAATAGTGGTTACATTTGCTTTAAATAAACCATCACACACATAACCTCTTCCAACATACACCCCATTCTTGGAAAGAACAAATTTGTCAGCTTCAAAGATCAATTTGAAGCCATGCTTGCTCAGCAACGATCCTGAAATCAGGTTCTTGCGAATTTCTGGAACATGGAGAACATCATTTAAAGTCAGTTCCTTTCCAGAAGTCAGTTTCAGCACAACTTTTCCTTTGCCTTCGACCTTGGAAGTGGAAGAATTGCCCATAAAAAGTTGTTCAGCATCAGTTGCAGTTTTATAGGTTGTAAACATCCACTTGTTAGCACATATGTGTCGAGTGGCTCCAGTGTCTACAAACCATTCCTTTGAGTTGCCAATAAGGTTGCATTCTGATATTACTGCACATAAATCAAGATCAGAAATGCCTTTCGAAACATCAGCCGTATTTGCTTCCAACTTCTTCTTTTTAGGCGCACGACATTCGGCTGCTTTGTGCCCCTTCTTTCCACAGTTGTGGCAAGAACCCAGAAATTTCTTTGACTTCTTAGGAGCGTTCTCCCTTTTTCTTTTGTTAGTTTTGTCTGACTCAACAACATTTGCTTTGGCAGCAATATTCTGAGAAATCTTTTTCTCAGAATTCCTGTTATCTTCCTCAATGCGAAGCCGAACTATGAGATCTTCCATTGTCATTTCCTTACGCTTGTGCTTAAGGTAATTTTTAAAATCCTTCCAAGAAGGAGGCAATTTCTCAATAGTTGCAGCAACTTGAAAAGTCTCGCTAAGAGTCATCTTTTCATCTTCTAATTGACGGATGATAAGTTGCAGTTCTTGAGCTTGACTTATCACCGTCTTTGAGTCAACCATTTTGAAGTCTAGAAATTTTCCAGCAATGAATTTCTTCATGCCTGCATCTTCAGTTTTGTACTTCTTTTCCAGAGCCAACCAGAGTTGTTTGGACGTTGCAAAAGTACAATAAACATTGTAGAGGCTATCATCCAGACCATTCAGAATATAGTTTTTGCACATGAAATCTGAATTTGTCCGGATATTAAGTGCCTCTACTTTAGTAGCATCAGGTTCGAGTTCGTCTACCACAGGAGCCTCTTCAGTCAGAAACTTTGCAAGGCTTAGTGTTGTTAAATAAAACAACATTTTCTGTTGCCAGCGCTTGAAATTGATTCCATTGAACTTCTCTGGCCTTTCGCCATGAGACAGAGCCATTGTCGGAAGCACAGGCGCTGGCTGAGCAGTTTTCACCGTCTGAATCGGTGCAGAATCAGTGCTGCTGTTTTTCGTCATCTGCAACAAAATATTGTTTCAAGATTGTTAGAACTTTTGTAATTACACAATTGTATTACAAACAGACAGCAACAACAATCACTGTTAATCAATTATGTCACAATTGCCACGTCAAACTATGTTTACAATAATCATAGAAAGCGTAACCAATTTGTGCATAAAATCAAAGATAAACAGAAAGTATTCTGTTTAAATAATGTCCGAGTCCAGAACTTTTCTGTTTCCTTGAAACAATATTGCCGTCGTATACACCAATCGACGTAGTTGCAATTTGTTTCCCAGGATAAAACGGACCAACTCCGTAGCTTAGTGCGAGCAAACGGAGCTCCGACGAACTGAAGTTGGTTATAGAAACTAGATCAGAGAATTACGTTGAAGAAGAAGGAATAATGCAGCAGAAAAAGTGAATTCTGTCTTTGTTTTTGGGCAGTGTATATATAGGCAAGGAGGAGTGCCTGTTCGCATGCATCAGTAACCGTCAGAACAGGAAAGGTTGCGACCCTTTAACCGCTCTGTTATTAATATGCATATGCTGAGAATTCAAATGGTTGTACTCGTTCAGTTAACAGACATTCCTTTCGAATTCTGGACTGAACAGACACACCTTTTAAAATTCTGAGAAAAAATATTCTCATGTCAGTGCACTAGCCCAATCAGCAACGTCGGCCATATCCAATCAAGAGACCCCAAGAGCCCCAAGGCCCAAGGCCCTTATCTATGACTTTTTAATGTATTTAATATAGCCAAGTCCACATCCTTTTATCATCCCTCTCTTATTTATTTTACATAAGCCTATTTGGCTTCTAATATATAAGGAGAGATTGTGCTAATATTCTTATGATGTGGGACTTTAAATGTTGCCACCCCTATCTCTTCTTCTTCCCACTTTTCTCTTTCTTTGCTCATTCATTTTCCAACAATCCCCCACATGAATGAGCAATCGATCTTAGTTTCACGAACCATTTATCGCATCGGTTAAAGTAGCACAAGGGCTTTGAACTTTCCTAGTGATTACCTATTTGAATCACCGGCGAATCAGTAGACATAGACTGTCCTTGAACTGTAAGCCTTTTGTGTAATTCCAAAGTAGATAACACACGATAAATGTTTCTTATAACCCTTCGTTCTCTGTATGTGTTCGTTTTTGCCTTGAACACCTGCCTGGTCTCATAAGTGCTTAGAGAATTTGGCCTCATAATTCTCTTTGAAGCGGCGCCTTCACACTTACGTAGGTGATTCTGTAAAGGGTATTCTTTAATTCCTCAAATACAGACATCATTAAAAGTATTAATACTTATCCTTATTCAACATATAATGCACTGACTTATCATAGGAATGGTTTGTGTATAACAGTGCCATCAAGTTTCTCTAAAACTTCGTTGTCCCTTTGAACCTAGATCTTGGGATCTCCAGTCAACTAGGTGGGGTTTCCATTTCAGAAAAACCTTTAGTCTATAGGCCTTAGCCCCATTCCCTTCGATAAGGTTTGAACTTTCTCTCTTGGCAAGCCTTTTGTAAGTGGATCCGCTAAGTTATCTATAGATCGAATGTAATCTATTGTGATAACCCCATTAGAGAGAAGTTGTCTTATCGTTTTATGTCTACGACGAATATGCCTAGATTTACCATTGTATAGTGTACTATTAGCTCTTCCAATAGCTGATTGACTATCACAATGTATACATATTGGAGGCATAGGTTTGCTCCAATTAGGAATGTCTTCCAAGAAGCTTCGAATCCATTCTGCTTCTTCTGCAGTCTTATCTAGTGCAATAAACTCTGATTCCATCGTAGATCTAGCGATACAAGTCTGTTTGGATGATTTCCATGAAATTGCTCCATTTCCTAATGTGAACACGTATCCACTTGTAGACTTTGTATCATTTGATCCAGTGATCCAATTTGCATCACTGTATCCTTCCACTATTGAAGGATAGTTTGTATAGTATAGACCATAACTCTGTGTATACTTTAGATATCCTAGAACTCTGATTATCGCTTTCCAATGATGTTTACCAGGATTGCTGGTAAATCTACTTAGTTTGCTTACAGCATATGCGATATCAGGCCTAGTACAGTTCATAACATACATGATACTTCCTAGTATACGAGAGTATTCCAATTGGTAAATACTGTCACCAGTGTTCTTTACCCAATTTTGGTTCATATCTACTGGTGATTTTGCAATAGTTACATTATATTGCTTGAATTTCTCAAGTATTTTGGTGATGTAATGCGATTGGGATAATGCATATCCCTGTGGTGTTCTCAGAATTTTTACACCCAATATTACATCAGCCAGTCCTAGGTCTTTCATATCGAATCTAGAGGATAACATATCCTTTGTAGATGTTATTATGGCCTTGTTGTTGCCTAGGATCAATAGGTCATCAACATAAAGACAAACAATGACATATCCAATGTGTGTATGTTTTATGTACACACATTTATCTGATTCATTTATCGTGAATCCATTTGATAACATAGTATTGTCAAACTTCTCATGCCACTGTTTTGGAGCTTGCTTAAGGCCATAAAGTGATTTTACCAGTTTGCAAACTTTATGCTCATTTTCTGAGCTTAGAAATCCTTCAGGTTGTTTCATATAGATTTCCTCCTCTAGTTCACCATTCAAGAATGCAGTTTTAACATCCATTTGATGTATTTCCAAGTCATGTACGGATGCAATTGCAATGAGCATTCTAATTGATGTTATCCTCGTTACAGGTGAATATGTATCGAAGTAGTCCAGGTCTTCCTTTTGTCTAAATCCTTGGACTACCAGACGAGCTTTGTACTTGTCTATTGAACCATCAGGTTTCAATTTCTTTTTAAATATCCATTTATTACCTAAGGCCTTACATCCTTGAGGTAAATCAACCAATTCCCATGTATGATTTGACATAATGGATTCAATTTCATTGTTAATTGCCTCCTTCCAATAAGGGGCATCATTGGAAGACATAGCTTGTTTGTATGTCAATGGATCATCTTCTAACATAAATGTATAGAAGTCCGGTCCAAAGGTTTTTAAAGTCCTTGACCTTTTACTTTTTCTTGGTTCCTCCACTTGCTGCTCAACACTACTTTGCTGAGTGTTATTTTGTTCGGCGTCCTCAACAGAGTAAGGAACTTCAATTTCCCTTGGTCTCTTAGGTGCATGATTTTCAGTACCATGTTTCAAGGGAAATATATGTTCGAAAAATCTAGCATTTCTCGACTCAATGATGGTATTTTCATGAATATCATCAATTTCAGATTTGTGTACCAAAAATCGATATGCAGCACTGTTTTGTGCATATCCAATGAATACACAATCAATTGTTTTTGGTCCAATTTTGACCTTCTTTGGTTTTGGTACCTCTACTTTGGCAAGACACCCCCACACTTTTAGGTATTTGTAGGATGGTGGTCTGTTTTTCCAAAGTTCATGAGGAGATTTAGATATTTTCTTTCGGGGTATTTTATTTAAAATATGATTTGCCGAAAGAATAGCTTCTCCCCAATAGTTATCTGGCAAGCCAGAGCTAATTAGTAAGGCATTCATCATTTCTTTAAGAGTTCTATTTTTCCGTTCGGCTATACCGTTGGATTGAGGTGAATACGGGGCTGTAGTTTGATGTATAATTCCATGTTCAGCACAGAATTCCTCAAATGGAGACTCATATTCTCCTCCTCTATCACTTCTTAAAGATTTTATTTTCTTGTTGAGTTGATTCTCAACTTCTGCCTTATACTGTTTAAACATTTCGAATGCTTCGTCCTTACTTCTAAGGAGATACACATGACAGTATCTGGTACAATCATCAATGAATGTAATAAAGTACCTTTTTCCACCTCTAGTTTGACACATTTTCAAATCGCATACATCAGTATGTATTAAGTCTAGAGGTTCTGTCACTCGTTCAACATGATGAAACGAGGTTCTTGTCAATTTTGCTTCTGCACAAACTTGACATTTATAGTTGGAATCTACATTGCATTTTGGTATAAATTCTAGATTAATCAATTTTCGCAATGTATCAAAGTTTACATGCCCTAATCTAGAATGCCATATGTTAGAAGATTCAACGATATAAGCAGAAGATTCACTTTCATTCATTTCAGTGCGTGGTACAATAGTGGTTACATTTGCTTTAAATAAACCATCACACACATAACCTCTTCCAACATACACCCCATTCTTGGAAAGAACAAATTTGTCAGCTTCAAAGATCAATTTGAAGCCATGCTTGCTCAGCAACGATCCTGAAATCAGGTTCTTGCGAATTTCTGGAACATGGAGAACATCATTTAAAGTCAGTTCCTTTCCAGAAGTCAGTTTCAGCACAACTTTTCCTTTGCCTTCGACCTTGGAAGTGGAAGAATTGCCCATAAAAAGTTGTTCAGCATCAGTTGCAGTTTTATAGGTTGTAAACATCCACTTGTTAGCACATATGTGTCGAGTGGCTCCAGTGTCTACAAACCATTCCTTTGAGTTGCCAATAAGGTTGCATTCTGATATTACTGCACATAAATCAAGATCAGAAATGCCTTTCGAAACATCAGCCGTATTTGCTTCCAACTTCTTCTTTTTAGGCGCACGACATTCGGCTGCTTTGTGCCCCTTCTTTCCACAGTTGTGGCAAGAACCCAGAAATTTCTTTGACTTCTTAGGAGCGTTCTCCCTTTTTCTTTTGTTAGTTTTGTCTGACTCAACAACATTTGCTTTGGCAGCAATATTCTGAGAAATCTTTTTCTCAGAATTCCTGTTATCTTCCTCAATGCGAAGCCGAACTATGAGATCTTCCATTGTCATTTCCTTACGCTTGTGCTTAAGGTAATTTTTAAAATCCTTCCAAGAAGGAGGCAATTTCTCAATAGTTGCAGCAACTTGAAAAGTCTCGCTAAGAGTCATCTTTTCATCTTCTAATTGACGGATGATAAGTTGCAGTTCTTGAGCTTGACTTATCACCGTCTTTGAGTCAACCATTTTGAAGTCTAGAAATTTTCCAGCAATGAATTTCTTCATGCCTGCATCTTCAGTTTTGTACTTCTTTTCCAGAGCCAACCAGAGTTGTTTGGACGTTGCAAAAGTACAATAAACATTGTAGAGGCTATCATCCAGACCATTCAGAATATAGTTTTTGCACATGAAATCTGAATTTGTCCGGATATTAAGTGCCTCTACTTTAGTAGCATCAGGTTCGAGTTCGTCTACCACAGGAGCCTCTTCAGTCAGAAACTTTGCAAGGCTTAGTGTTGTTAAATAAAACAACATTTTCTGTTGCCAGCGCTTGAAATTGATTCCATTGAACTTCTCTGGCCTTTCGCCATGAGACAGAGCCATTGTCGGAAGCACAGGCGCTGGCTGAGCAGTTTTCACCGTCTGAATCGGTGCAGAATCAGTGCTGCTGTTTTTCGTCATCTGCAACAAAATATTGTTTCAAGATTGTTAGAACTTTTGTAATTACACAATTGTATTACAAACAGACAGCAACAACAATCACTGTTAATCAATTATGTCACAATTGCCACGTCAAACTATGTTTACAATAATCATAGAAAGCGTAACCAATTTGTGCATAAAATCAAAGATAAACAGAAAGTATTCTGTTTAAATAATGTCCGAGTCCAGAACTTTTCTGTTTCCTTGAAACAATATTGCCGTCGTATACACCAATCGACGTAGTTGCAATTTGTTTCCCAGGATAAAACGGACCAACTCCGTAGCTTAGTGCGAGCAAACGGAGCTCCGACGAACTGAAGTTGGTTATAGAAACTAGATCAGAGAATTACGTTGAAGAAGAAGGAATAATGCAGCAGAAAAAGTGAATTCTGTCTTTGTTTTTGGGCAGTGTATATATAGGCAAGGAGGAGTGCCTGTTCGCATGCATCAGTAACCGTCAGAACAGGAAAGGTTGCGACCCTTTAACCGCTCTGTTATTAATATGCATATGCTGAGAATTCAAATGGTTGTACTCGTTCAGTTAACAGACATTCCTTTCGAATTCTGGACTGAACAGACACACCTTTTAAAATTCTGAGAAAAAATATTCTCATGTCAGTGCACTAGCCCAATCAGCAACGTCGGCCATATCCAATCAAGAGACCCCAAGAGCCCCAAGGCCCAAGGCCCTTATCTATGACTTTTTAATGTATTTAATATAGCCAAGTCCACATCCTTTTATCATCCCTCTCTTATTTATTTTACATAAGCCTATTTGGCTTCTAATATATAAGGAGAGATTGTGCTAATATTCTTATGATGTGGGACTTTAAATGTTGCCACCCCTATCTCTTCTTCTTCCCACTTTTCTCTTTCTTTGCTCATTCATTTTCCAACAATCCCCCACATGAATGAGCAATCGATCTTAGTTTCACGAACCATTTATCGCATCGGTTAAAGTAGCACAAGGGCTTTGAACTTTCCTAGTGATTACCTATTTGAATCACCGGCGAATCAGTAGACATAGACTGTCCTTGAACTGTAAGCCTTTTGTGTAATTCCAAAGTAGATAACACACGATAAATGTTTCTTATAACCCTTCGTTCTCTGTATGTGTTCGTTTTTGCCTTGAACACCTGCCTGGTCTCATAAGTGCTTAGAGAATTTGGCCTCATAATTCTCTTTGAAGCGGCGCCTTCACACTTACGTAGGTGATTCTGTAAAGGGTATTCTTTAATTCCTCAAATACAGACATCATTAAAAGTATTAATACTTATCCTTATTCAACATATAATGCACTGACTTATCATAGGAATGGTTTGTGTATAACAGTGCCATCAAGTTTCTCTAAAACTTCGTTGTCCCTTTGAACCTAGATCTTGGGATCTCCAGTCAACTAGGTGGGGTTTCCATTTCAGAAAAACCTTTAGTCTATAGGCCTTAGCCCCATTCCCTTCGATAAGGTTTGAACTTTCTCTCTTGGCAAGCCTTTTGTAAGTGGATCCGCTAAGTTATCTATAGATCGAATGTAATCTATTGTGATAACCCCATTAGAGAGAAGTTGTCTTATCGTTTTATGTCTACGACGAATATGCCTAGATTTACCATTGTATAGTGTACTATTAGCTCTTCCAATAGCTGATTGACTATCACAATGTATACATATTGGAGGCATAGGTTTGCTCCAATTAGGAATGTCTTCCAAGAAGCTTCGAATCCATTCTGCTTCTTCTGCAGTCTTATCTAGTGCAATAAACTCTGATTCCATCGTAGATCTAGCGATACAAGTCTGTTTGGATGATTTCCATGAAATTGCTCCATTTCCTAATGTGAACACGTATCCACTTGTAGACTTTGTATCATTTGATCCAGTGATCCAATTTGCATCACTGTATCCTTCCACTATTGAAGGATAGTTTGTATAGTATAGACCATAACTCTGTGTATACTTTAGATATCCTAGAACTCTGATTATCGCTTTCCAATGATGTTTACCAGGATTGCTGGTAAATCTACTTAGTTTGCTTACAGCATATGCGATATCAGGCCTAGTACAGTTCATAACATACATGATACTTCCTAGTATACGAGAGTATTCCAATTGGTAAATACTGTCACCAGTGTTCTTTACCCAATTTTGGTTCATATCTACTGGTGATTTTGCAATAGTTACATTATATTGCTTGAATTTCTCAAGTATTTTGGTGATGTAATGCGATTGGGATAATGCATATCCCTGTGGTGTTCTCAGAATTTTTACACCCAATATTACATCAGCCAGTCCTAGGTCTTTCATATCGAATCTAGAGGATAACATATCCTTTGTAGATGTTATTATGGCCTTGTTGTTGCCTAGGATCAATAGGTCATCAACATAAAGACAAACAATGACATATCCAATGTGTGTATGTTTTATGTACACACATTTATCTGATTCATTTATCGTGAATCCATTTGATAACATAGTATTGTCAAACTTCTCATGCCACTGTTTTGGAGCTTGCTTAAGGCCATAAAGTGATTTTACCAGTTTGCAAACTTTATGCTCATTTTCTGAGCTTAGAAATCCTTCAGGTTGTTTCATATAGATTTCCTCCTCTAGTTCACCATTCAAGAATGCAGTTTTAACATCCATTTGATGTATTTCCAAGTCATGTACGGATGCAATTGCAATGAGCATTCTAATTGATGTTATCCTCGTTACAGGTGAATATGTATCGAAGTAGTCCAGGTCTTCCTTTTGTCTAAATCCTTGGACTACCAGACGAGCTTTGTACTTGTCTATTGAACCATCAGGTTTCAATTTCTTTTTAAATATCCATTTATTACCTAAGGCCTTACATCCTTGAGGTAAATCAACCAATTCCCATGTATGATTTGACATAATGGATTCAATTTCATTGTTAATTGCCTCCTTCCAATAAGGGGCATCATTGGAAGACATAGCTTGTTTGTATGTCAATGGATCATCTTCTAACATAAATGTATAGAAGTCCGGTCCAAAGGTTTTTAAAGTCCTTGACCTTTTACTTTTTCTTGGTTCCTCCACTTGCTGCTCAACACTACTTTGCTGAGTGTTATTTTGTTCGGCGTCCTCAACAGAGTAAGGAACTTCAATTTCCCTTGGTCTCTTAGGTGCATGATTTTCAGTACCATGTTTCAAGGGAAATATATGTTCGAAAAATCTAGCATTTCTCGACTCAATGATGGTATTTTCATGAATATCATCAATTTCAGATTTGTGTACCAAAAATCGATATGCAGCACTGTTTTGTGCATATCCAATGAATACACAATCAATTGTTTTTGGTCCAATTTTGACCTTCTTTGGTTTTGGTACCTCTACTTTGGCAAGACACCCCCACACTTTTAGGTATTTGTAGGATGGTGGTCTGTTTTTCCAAAGTTCATGAGGAGATTTAGATATTTTCTTTCGGGGTATTTTATTTAAAATATGATTTGCCGAAAGAATAGCTTCTCCCCAATAGTTATCTGGCAAGCCAGAGCTAATTAGTAAGGCATTCATCATTTCTTTAAGAGTTCTATTTTTCCGTTCGGCTATACCGTTGGATTGAGGTGAATACGGGGCTGTAGTTTGATGTATAATTCCATGTTCAGCACAGAATTCCTCAAATGGAGACTCATATTCTCCTCCTCTATCACTTCTTAAAGATTTTATTTTCTTGTTGAGTTGATTCTCAACTTCTGCCTTATACTGTTTAAACATTTCGAATGCTTCGTCCTTACTTCTAAGGAGATACACATGACAGTATCTGGTACAATCATCAATGAATGTAATAAAGTACCTTTTTCCACCTCTAGTTTGACACATTTTCAAATCGCATACATCAGTATGTATTAAGTCTAGAGGTTCTGTCACTCGTTCAACATGATGAAACGAGGTTCTTGTCAATTTTGCTTCTGCACAAACTTGACATTTATAGTTGGAATCTACATTGCATTTTGGTATAAATTCTAGATTAATCAATTTTCGCAATGTATCAAAGTTTACATGCCCTAATCTAGAATGCCATATGTTAGAAGATTCAACGATATAAGCAGAAGATTCACTTTCATTCATTTCAGTGCGTGGTACAATAGTGGTTACATTTGCTTTAAATAAACCATCACACACATAACCTCTTCCAACATACACCCCATTCTTGGAAAGAACAAATTTGTCAGCTTCAAAGATCAATTTGAAGCCATGCTTGCTCAGCAACGATCCTGAAATCAGGTTCTTGCGAATTTCTGGAACATGGAGAACATCATTTAAAGTCAGTTCCTTTCCAGAAGTCAGTTTCAGCACAACTTTTCCTTTGCCTTCGACCTTGGAAGTGGAAGAATTGCCCATAAAAAGTTGTTCAGCATCAGTTGCAGTTTTATAGGTTGTAAACATCCACTTGTTAGCACATATGTGTCGAGTGGCTCCAGTGTCTACAAACCATTCCTTTGAGTTGCCAATAAGGTTGCATTCTGATATTACTGCACATAAATCAAGATCAGAAATGCCTTTCGAAACATCAGCCGTATTTGCTTCCAACTTCTTCTTTTTAGGCGCACGACATTCGGCTGCTTTGTGCCCCTTCTTTCCACAGTTGTGGCAAGAACCCAGAAATTTCTTTGACTTCTTAGGAGCGTTCTCCCTTTTTCTTTTGTTAGTTTTGTCTGACTCAACAACATTTGCTTTGGCAGCAATATTCTGAGAAATCTTTTTCTCAGAATTCCTGTTATCTTCCTCAATGCGAAGCCGAACTATGAGATCTTCCATTGTCATTTCCTTACGCTTGTGCTTAAGGTAATTTTTAAAATCCTTCCAAGAAGGAGGCAATTTCTCAATAGTTGCAGCAACTTGAAAAGTCTCGCTAAGAGTCATCTTTTCATCTTCTAATTGACGGATGATAAGTTGCAGTTCTTGAGCTTGACTTATCACCGTCTTTGAGTCAACCATTTTGAAGTCTAGAAATTTTCCAGCAATGAATTTCTTCATGCCTGCATCTTCAGTTTTGTACTTCTTTTCCAGAGCCAACCAGAGTTGTTTGGACGTTGCAAAAGTACAATAAACATTGTAGAGGCTATCATCCAGACCATTCAGAATATAGTTTTTGCACATGAAATCTGAATTTGTCCAGATATTAAGTGCCTCTACTTTAGTAGCATCAGGTTCGAGTTCGTCTACCACAGGAGCCTCTTCAGTCAGAAACTTTGCAAGGCTTAGTGTTGTTAAATAAAACAACATTTTCTGTTGCCAGCGCTTGAAATTGATTCCATTGAACTTCTCTGGCCTTTCGCCATGAGACAGAGCCATTGTCGGAAGCACAGGCGCTGGCTGAGCAGTTTTCACCGTCTGAATCGGTGCAGAATCAGTGCTGCTGTTTTTCGTCATCTGCAACAAAATATTGTTTCAAGATTGTTAGAACTTTTGTAATTACACAATTGTATTACAAACAGACAGCAACAACAATCACTGTTAATCAATTATGTCACAATTGCCACGTCAAACTATGTTTACAATAATCATAGAAAGCGTAACCAATTTGTGCATAAAATCAAAGATAAACAGAAAGTATTCTGTTTAAATAATGTCCGAGTCCAGAACTTTTCTGTTTCCTTGAAACAATATTGCCGTCGTATACACCAATCGACGTAGTTGCAATTTGTTTCCCAGGATAAAACGGACCAACTCCGTAGCTTAGTGCGAGCAAACGGAGCTCCGACGAACTGAAGTTGGTTATAGAAACTAGATCAGAGAATTACGTTGAAGAAGAAGGAATAATGCAGCAGAAAAAGTGAATTCTGTCTTTGTTTTTGGGCAGTGTATATATAGGCAAGGAGGAGTGCCTGTTCGCATGCATCAGTAACCGTCAGAACAGGAAAGGTTGCGACCCTTTAACCGCTCTGTTATTAATATGCATATGCTGAGAATTCAAATGGTTGTACTCGTTCAGTTAACAGACATTCCTTTCGAATTCTGGACTGAACAGACACACCTTTTAAAATTCTGAGAAAAAATATTCTCATGTCAGTGCACTAGCCCAATCAGCAACGTCGGCCATATCCAATCAAGAGACCCCAAGAGCCCCAAGGCCCAAGGCCCTTATCTATGACTTTTTAATGTATTTAATATAGCCAAGTCCACATCCTTTTATCATCCCTCTCTTATTTATTTTACATAAGCCTATTTGGCTTCTAATATATAAGGAGAGATTGTGCTAATATTCTTATGATGTGGGACTTTAAATGTTGCCACCCCTATCTCTTCTTCTTCCCACTTTTCTCTTTCTTTGCTCATTCATTTTCCAACAATCCCCCACATGAATGAGCAATCGATCTTAGTTTCACGAACCATTTATCGCATCGGTTAAAGTAGCACAAGGGCTTTGAACTTTCCTAGTGATTACCTATTTGAATCACCGGCGAATCAGTAGACATAGACTGTCCTTGAACTGTAAGCCTTTTGTGTAATTCCAAAGTAGATAACACACGATAAATGTTTCTTATAACCCTTCGTTCTCTGTATGTGTTCGTTTTTGCCTTGAACACCTGCCTGGTCTCATAAGTGCTTAGAGAATTTGGCCTCATAATTCTCTTTGAAGCGGCGCCTTCACACTTACGTAGGTGATTCTGTAAAGGGTATTCTTTAATTCCTCAAATACAGACATCATTAAAAGTATTAATACTTATCCTTATTCAACATATAATGCACTGACTTATCATAGGAATGGTTTGTGTATAACAGTGCCATCAAGTTTCTCTAAAACTTCGTTGTCCCTTTGAACCTAGATCTTGGGATCTCCAGTCAACTAGGTGGGGTTTCCATTTCAGAAAAACCTTTAGTCTATAGGCCTTAGCCCCATTCCCTTCGATAAGGTTTGAACTTTCTCTCTTGGCAAGCCTTTTGTAAGTGGATCCGCTAAGTTATCTATAGATCGAATGTAATCTATTGTGATAACCCCATTAGAGAGAAGTTGTCTTATCGTTTTATGTCTACGACGAATATGCCTAGATTTACCATTGTATAGTGTACTATTAGCTCTTCCAATAGCTGATTGACTATCACAATGTATACATATTGGAGGCATAGGTTTGCTCCAATTAGGAATGTCTTCCAAGAAGCTTCGAATCCATTCTGCTTCTTCTGCAGTCTTATCTAGTGCAATAAACTCTGATTCCATCGTAGATCTAGCGATACAAGTCTGTTTGGATGATTTCCATGAAATTGCTCCATTTCCTAATGTGAACACGTATCCACTTGTAGACTTTGTATCATTTGATCCAGTGATCCAATTTGCATCACTGTATCCTTCCACTATTGAAGGATAGTTTGTATAGTATAGACCATAACTCTGTGTATACTTTAGATATCCTAGAACTCTGATTATCGCTTTCCAATGATGTTTACCAGGATTGCTGGTAAATCTACTTAGTTTGCTTACAGCATATGCGATATCAGGCCTAGTACAGTTCATAACATACATGATACTTCCTAGTATACGAGAGTATTCCAATTGGTAAATACTGTCACCAGTGTTCTTTACCCAATTTTGGTTCATATCTACTGGTGATTTTGCAATAGTTACATTATATTGCTTGAATTTCTCAAGTATTTTGGTGATGTAATGCGATTGGGATAATGCATATCCCTGTGGTGTTCTCAGAATTTTTACACCCAATATTACATCAGCCAGTCCTAGGTCTTTCATATCGAATCTAGAGGATAACATATCCTTTGTAGATGTTATTATGGCCTTGTTGTTGCCTAGGATCAATAGGTCATCAACATAAAGACAAACAATGACATATCCAATGTGTGTATGTTTTATGTACACACATTTATCTGATTCATTTATCGTGAATCCATTTGATAACATAGTATTGTCAAACTTCTCATGCCACTGTTTTGGAGCTTGCTTAAGGCCATAAAGTGATTTTACCAGTTTGCAAACTTTATGCTCATTTTCTGAGCTTAGAAATCCTTCAGGTTGTTTCATATAGATTTCCTCCTCTAGTTCACCATTCAAGAATGCAGTTTTAACATCCATTTGATGTATTTCCAAGTCATGTACGGATGCAATTGCAATGAGCATTCTAATTGATGTTATCCTCGTTACAGGTGAATATGTATCGAAGTAGTCCAGGTCTTCCTTTTGTCTAAATCCTTGGACTACCAGACGAGCTTTGTACTTGTCTATTGAACCATCAGGTTTCAATTTCTTTTTAAATATCCATTTATTACCTAAGGCCTTACATCCTTGAGGTAAATCAACCAATTCCCATGTATGATTTGACATAATGGATTCAATTTCATTGTTAATTGCCTCCTTCCAATAAGGGGCATCATTGGAAGACATAGCTTGTTTGTATGTCAATGGATCATCTTCTAACATAAATGTATAGAAGTCCGGTCCAAAGGTTTTTAAAGTCCTTGACCTTTTACTTTTTCTTGGTTCCTCCACTTGCTGCTCAACACTACTTTGCTGAGTGTTATTTTGTTCGGCGTCCTCAACAGAGTAAGGAACTTCAATTTCCCTTGGTCTCTTAGGTGCATGATTTTCAGTACCATGTTTCAAGGGAAATATATGTTCGAAAAATCTAGCATTTCTCGACTCAATGATGGTATTTTCATGAATATCATCAATTTCAGATTTGTGTACCAAAAATCGATATGCAGCACTGTTTTGTGCATATCCAATGAATACACAATCAATTGTTTTTGGTCCAATTTTGACCTTCTTTGGTTTTGGTACCTCTACTTTGGCAAGACACCCCCACACTTTTAGGTATTTGTAGGATGGTGGTCTGTTTTTCCAAAGTTCATGAGGAGATTTAGATATTTTCTTTCGGGGTATTTTATTTAAAATATGATTTGCCGAAAGAATAGCTTCTCCCCAATAGTTATCTGGCAAGCCAGAGCTAATTAGTAAGGCATTCATCATTTCTTTAAGAGTTCTATTTTTCCGTTCGGCTATACCGTTGGATTGAGGTGAATACGGGGCTGTAGTTTGATGTATAATTCCATGTTCAGCACAGAATTCCTCAAATGGAGACTCATATTCTCCTCCTCTATCACTTCTTAAAGATTTTATTTTCTTGTTGAGTTGATTCTCAACTTCTGCCTTATACTGTTTAAACATTTCGAATGCTTCGTCCTTACTTCTAAGGAGATACACATGACAGTATCTGGTACAATCATCAATGAATGTAATAAAGTACCTTTTTCCACCTCTAGTTTGACACATTTTCAAATCGCATACATCAGTATGTATTAAGTCTAGAGGTTCTGTCACTCGTTCAACATGATGAAACGAGGTTCTTGTCAATTTTGCTTCTGCACAAACTTGACATTTATAGTTGGAATCTACATTGCATTTTGGTATAAATTCTAGATTAATCAATTTTCGCAATGTATCAAAGTTTACATGCCCTAATCTAGAATGCCATATGTTAGAAGATTCAACGATATAAGCAGAAGATTCACTTTCATTCATTTCAGTGCGTGGTACAATAGTGGTTACATTTGCTTTAAATAAACCATCACACACATAACCTCTTCCAACATACACCCCATTCTTGGAAAGAACAAATTTGTCAGCTTCAAAGATCAATTTGAAGCCATGCTTGCTCAGCAACGATCCTGAAATCAGGTTCTTGCGAATTTCTGGAACATGGAGAACATCATTTAAAGTCAGTTCCTTTCCAGAAGTCAGTTTCAGCACAACTTTTCCTTTGCCTTCGACCTTGGAAGTGGAAGAATTGCCCATAAAAAGTTGTTCAGCATCAGTTGCAGTTTTATAGGTTGTAAACATCCACTTGTTAGCACATATGTGTCGAGTGGCTCCAGTGTCTACAAACCATTCCTTTGAGTTGCCAATAAGGTTGCATTCTGATATTACTGCACATAAATCAAGATCAGAAATGCCTTTCGAAACATCAGCCGTATTTGCTTCCAACTTCTTCTTTTTAGGCGCACGACATTCGGCTGCTTTGTGCCCCTTCTTTCCACAGTTGTGGCAAGAACCCAGAAATTTCTTTGACTTCTTAGGAGCGTTCTCCCTTTTTCTTTTGTTAGTTTTGTCTGACTCAACAACATTTGCTTTGGCAGCAATATTCTGAGAAATCTTTTTCTCAGAATTCCTGTTATCTTCCTCAATGCGAAGCCGAACTATGAGATCTTCCATTGTCATTTCCTTACGCTTGTGCTTAAGGTAATTTTTAAAATCCTTCCAAGAAGGAGGCAATTTCTCAATAGTTGCAGCAACTTGAAAAGTCTCGCTAAGAGTCATCTTTTCATCTTCTAATTGACGGATGATAAGTTGCAGTTCTTGAGCTTGACTTATCACCGTCTTTGAGTCAACCATTTTGAAGTCTAGAAATTTTCCAGCAATGAATTTCTTCATGCCTGCATCTTCAGTTTTGTACTTCTTTTCCAGAGCCAACCAGAGTTGTTTGGACGTTGCAAAAGTACAATAAACATTGTAGAGGCTATCATCCAGACCATTCAGAATATAGTTTTTGCACATGAAATCTGAATTTGTCCAGATATTAAGTGCCTCTACTTTAGTAGCATCAGGTTCGAGTTCGTCTACCACAGGAGCCTCTTCAGTCAGAAACTTTGCAAGGCTTAGTGTTGTTAAATAAAACAACATTTTCTGTTGCCAGCGCTTGAAATTGATTCCATTGAACTTCTCTGGCCTTTCGCCATGAGACAGAGCCATTGTCGGAAGCACAGGCGCTGGCTGAGCAGTTTTCACCGTCTGAATCGGTGCAGAATCAGTGCTGCTGTTTTTCGTCATCTGCAACAAAATATTGTTTCAAGATTGTTAGAACTTTTGTAATTACACAATTGTATTACAAACAGACAGCAACAACAATCACTGTTAATCAATTATGTCACAATTGCCACGTCAAACTATGTTTACAATAATCATAGAAAGCGTAACCAATTTGTGCATAAAATCAAAGATAAACAGAAAGTATTCTGTTTAAATAATGTCCGAGTCCAGAACTTTTCTGTTTCCTTGAAACAATATTGCCGTCGTATACACCAATCGACGTAGTTGCAATTTGTTTCCCAGGATAAAACGGACCAACTCCGTAGCTTAGTGCGAGCAAACGGAGCTCCGACGAACTGAAGTTGGTTATAGAAACTAGATCAGAGAATTACGTTGAAGAAGAAGGAATAATGCAGCAGAAAAAGTGAATTCTGTCTTTGTTTTTGGGCAGTGTATATATAGGCAAGGAGGAGTGCCTGTTCGCATGCATCAGTAACCGTCAGAACAGGAAAGGTTGCGACCCTTTAACCGCTCTGTTATTAATATGCATATGCTGAGAATTCAAATGGTTGTACTCGTTCAGTTAACAGACATTCCTTTCGAATTCTGGACTGAACAGACACACCTTTTAAAATTCTGAGAAAAAATATTCTCATGTCAGTGCACTAGCCCAATCAGCAACGTCGGCCATATCCAATCAAGAGACCCCAAGAGCCCCAAGGCCCAAGGCCCTTATCTATGACTTTTTAATGTATTTAATATAGCCAAGTCCACATCCTTTTATCATCCCTCTCTTATTTATTTTACATAAGCCTATTTGGCTTCTAATATATAAGGAGAGATTGTGCTAATATTCTTATGATGTGGGACTTTAAATGTTGCCACCCCTATCTCTTCTTCTTCCCACTTTTCTCTTTCTTTGCTCATTCATTTTCCAACAATCCCCCACATGAATGAGCAATCGATCTTAGTTTCACGAACCATTTATCGCATCGGTTAAAGTAGCACAAGGGCTTTGAACTTTCCTAGTGATTACCTATTTGAATCACCGGCGAATCAGTAGACATAGACTGTCCTTGAACTGTAAGCCTTTTGTGTAATTCCAAAGTAGATAACACACGATAAATGTTTCTTATAACCCTTCGTTCTCTGTATGTGTTCGTTTTTGCCTTGAACACCTGCCTGGTCTCATAAGTGCTTAGAGAATTTGGCCTCATAATTCTCTTTGAAGCGGCGCCTTCACACTTACGTAGGTGATTCTGTAAAGGGTATTCTTTAATTCCTCAAATACAGACATCATTAAAAGTATTAATACTTATCCTTATTCAACATATAATGCACTGACTTATCATAGGAATGGTTTGTGTATAACAGTGCCATCAAGTTTCTCTAAAACTTCGTTGTCCCTTTGAACCTAGATCTTGGGATCTCCAGTCAACTAGGTGGGGTTTCCATTTCAGAAAAACCTTTAGTCTATAGGCCTTAGCCCCATTCCCTTCGATAAGGTTTGAACTTTCTCTCTTGGCAAGCCTTTTGTAAGTGGATCCGCTAAGTTATCTATAGATCGAATGTAATCTATTGTGATAACCCCATTAGAGAGAAGTTGTCTTATCGTTTTATGTCTACGACGAATATGCCTAGATTTACCATTGTATAGTGTACTATTAGCTCTTCCAATAGCTGATTGACTATCACAATGTATACATATTGGAGGCATAGGTTTGCTCCAATTAGGAATGTCTTCCAAGAAGCTTCGAATCCATTCTGCTTCTTCTGCAGTCTTATCTAGTGCAATAAACTCTGATTCCATCGTAGATCTAGCGATACAAGTCTGTTTGGATGATTTCCATGAAATTGCTCCATTTCCTAATGTGAACACGTATCCACTTGTAGACTTTGTATCATTTGATCCAGTGATCCAATTTGCATCACTGTATCCTTCCACTATTGAAGGATAGTTTGTATAGTATAGACCATAACTCTGTGTATACTTTAGATATCCTAGAACTCTGATTATCGCTTTCCAATGATGTTTACCAGGATTGCTGGTAAATCTACTTAGTTTGCTTACAGCATATGCGATATCAGGCCTAGTACAGTTCATAACATACATGATACTTCCTAGTATACGAGAGTATTCCAATTGGTAAATACTGTCACCAGTGTTCTTTACCCAATTTTGGTTCATATCTACTGGTGATTTTGCAATAGTTACATTATATTGCTTGAATTTCTCAAGTATTTTGGTGATGTAATGCGATTGGGATAATGCATATCCCTGTGGTGTTCTCAGAATTTTTACACCCAATATTACATCAGCCAGTCCTAGGTCTTTCATATCGAATCTAGAGGATAACATATCCTTTGTAGATGTTATTATGGCCTTGTTGTTGCCTAGGATCAATAGGTCATCAACATAAAGACAAACAATGACATATCCAATGTGTGTATGTTTTATGTACACACATTTATCTGATTCATTTATCGTGAATCCATTTGATAACATAGTATTGTCAAACTTCTCATGCCACTGTTTTGGAGCTTGCTTAAGGCCATAAAGTGATTTTACCAGTTTGCAAACTTTATGCTCATTTTCTGAGCTTAGAAATCCTTCAGGTTGTTTCATATAGATTTCCTCCTCTAGTTCACCATTCAAGAATGCAGTTTTAACATCCATTTGATGTATTTCCAAGTCATGTACGGATGCAATTGCAATGAGCATTCTAATTGATGTTATCCTCGTTACAGGTGAATATGTATCGAAGTAGTCCAGGTCTTCCTTTTGTCTAAATCCTTGGACTACCAGACGAGCTTTGTACTTGTCTATTGAACCATCAGGTTTCAATTTCTTTTTAAATATCCATTTATTACCTAAGGCCTTACATCCTTGAGGTAAATCAACCAATTCCCATGTATGATTTGACATAATGGATTCAATTTCATTGTTAATTGCCTCCTTCCAATAAGGGGCATCATTGGAAGACATAGCTTGTTTGTATGTCAATGGATCATCTTCTAACATAAATGTATAGAAGTCCGGTCCAAAGGTTTTTAAAGTCCTTGACCTTTTACTTTTTCTTGGTTCCTCCACTTGCTGCTCAACACTACTTTGCTGAGTGTTATTTTGTTCGGCGTCCTCAACAGAGTAAGGAACTTCAATTTCCCTTGGTCTCTTAGGTGCATGATTTTCAGTACCATGTTTCAAGGGAAATATATGTTCGAAAAATCTAGCATTTCTCGACTCAATGATGGTATTTTCATGAATATCATCAATTTCAGATTTGTGTACCAAAAATCGATATGCAGCACTGTTTTGTGCATATCCAATGAATACACAATCAATTGTTTTTGGTCCAATTTTGACCTTCTTTGGTTTTGGTACCTCTACTTTGGCAAGACACCCCCACACTTTTAGGTATTTGTAGGATGGTGGTCTGTTTTTCCAAAGTTCATGAGGAGATTTAGATATTTTCTTTCGGGGTATTTTATTTAAAATATGATTTGCCGAAAGAATAGCTTCTCCCCAATAGTTATCTGGCAAGCCAGAGCTAATTAGTAAGGCATTCATCATTTCTTTAAGAGTTCTATTTTTCCGTTCGGCTATACCGTTGGATTGAGGTGAATACGGGGCTGTAGTTTGATGTATAATTCCATGTTCAGCACAGAATTCCTCAAATGGAGACTCATATTCTCCTCCTCTATCACTTCTTAAAGATTTTATTTTCTTGTTGAGTTGATTCTCAACTTCTGCCTTATACTGTTTAAACATTTCGAATGCTTCGTCCTTACTTCTAAGGAGATACACATGACAGTATCTGGTACAATCATCAATGAATGTAATAAAGTACCTTTTTCCACCTCTAGTTTGACACATTTTCAAATCGCATACATCAGTATGTATTAAGTCTAGAGGTTCTGTCACTCGTTCAACATGATGAAACGAGGTTCTTGTCAATTTTGCTTCTGCACAAACTTGACATTTATAGTTGGAATCTACATTGCATTTTGGTATAAATTCTAGATTAATCAATTTTCGCAATGTATCAAAGTTTACATGCCCTAATCTAGAATGCCATATGTTAGAAGATTCAACGATATAAGCAGAAGATTCACTTTCATTCATTTCAGTGCGTGGTACAATAGTGGTTACATTTGCTTTAAATAAACCATCACACACATAACCTCTTCCAACATACACCCCATTCTTGGAAAGAACAAATTTGTCAGCTTCAAAGATCAATTTGAAGCCATGCTTGCTCAGCAACGATCCTGAAATCAGGTTCTTGCGAATTTCTGGAACATGGAGAACATCATTTAAAGTCAGTTCCTTTCCAGAAGTCAGTTTCAGCACAACTTTTCCTTTGCCTTCGACCTTGGAAGTGGAAGAATTGCCCATAAAAAGTTGTTCAGCATCAGTTGCAGTTTTATAGGTTGTAAACATCCACTTGTTAGCACATATGTGTCGAGTGGCTCCAGTGTCTACAAACCATTCCTTTGAGTTGCCAATAAGGTTGCATTCTGATATTACTGCACATAAATCAAGATCAGAAATGCCTTTCGAAACATCAGCCGTATTTGCTTCCAACTTCTTCTTTTTAGGCGCACGACATTCGGCTGCTTTGTGCCCCTTCTTTCCACAGTTGTGGCAAGAACCCAGAAATTTCTTTGACTTCTTAGGAGCGTTCTCCCTTTTTCTTTTGTTAGTTTTGTCTGACTCAACAACATTTGCTTTGGCAGCAATATTCTGAGAAATCTTTTTCTCAGAATTCCTGTTATCTTCCTCAATGCGAAGCCGAACTATGAGATCTTCCATTGTCATTTCCTTACGCTTGTGCTTAAGGTAATTTTTAAAATCCTTCCAAGAAGGAGGCAATTTCTCAATAGTTGCAGCAACTTGAAAAGTCTCGCTAAGAGTCATCTTTTCATCTTCTAATTGACGGATGATAAGTTGCAGTTCTTGAGCTTGACTTATCACCGTCTTTGAGTCAACCATTTTGAAGTCTAGAAATTTTCCAGCAATGAATTTCTTCATGCCTGCATCTTCAGTTTTGTACTTCTTTTCCAGAGCCAACCAGAGTTGTTTGGACGTTGCAAAAGTACAATAAACATTGTAGAGGCTATCATCCAGACCATTCAGAATATAGTTTTTGCACATGAAATCTGAATTTGTCCAGATATTAAGTGCCTCTACTTTAGTAGCATCAGGTTCGAGTTCGTCTACCACAGGAGCCTCTTCAGTCAGAAACTTTGCAAGGCTTAGTGTTGTTAAATAAAACAACATTTTCTGTTGCCAGCGCTTGAAATTGATTCCATTGAACTTCTCTGGCCTTTCGCCATGAGACAGAGCCATTGTCGGAAGCACAGGCGCTGGCTGAGCAGTTTTCACCGTCTGAATCGGTGCAGAATCAGTGCTGCTGTTTTTCGTCATCTGCAACAAAATATTGTTTCAAGATTGTTAGAACTTTTGTAATTACACAATTGTATTACAAACAGACAGCAACAACAATCACTGTTAATCAATTATGTCACAATTGCCACGTCAAACTATGTTTACAATAATCATAGAAAGCGTAACCAATTTGTGCATAAAATCAAAGATAAACAGAAAGTATTCTGTTTAAATAATGTCCGAGTCCAGAACTTTTCTGTTTCCTTGAAACAATATTGCCGTCGTATACACCAATCGACGTAGTTGCAATTTGTTTCCCAGGATAAAACGGACCAACTCCGTAGCTTAGTGCGAGCAAACGGAGCTCCGACGAACTGAAGTTGGTTATAGAAACTAGATCAGAGAATTACGTTGAAGAAGAAGGAATAATGCAGCAGAAAAAGTGAATTCTGTCTTTGTTTTTGGGCAGTGTATATATAGGCAAGGAGGAGTGCCTGTTCGCATGCATCAGTAACCGTCAGAACAGGAAAGGTTGCGACCCTTTAACCGCTCTGTTATTAATATGCATATGCTGAGAATTCAAATGGTTGTACTCGTTCAGTTAACAGACATTCCTTTCGAATTCTGGACTGAACAGACACACCTTTTAAAATTCTGAGAAAAAATATTCTCATGTCAGTGCACTAGCCCAATCAGCAACGTCGGCCATATCCAATCAAGAGACCCCAAGAGCCCCAAGGCCCAAGGCCCTTATCTATGACTTTTTAATGTATTTAATATAGCCAAGTCCACATCCTTTTATCATCCCTCTCTTATTTATTTTACATAAGCCTATTTGGCTTCTAATATATAAGGAGAGATTGTGCTAATATTCTTATGATGTGGGACTTTAAATGTTGCCACCCCTATCTCTTCTTCTTCCCACTTTTCTCTTTCTTTGCTCATTCATTTTCCAACAATCCCCCACATGAATGAGCAATCGATCTTAGTTTCACGAACCATTTATCGCATCGGTTAAAGTAGCACAAGGGCTTTGAACTTTCCTAGTGATTACCTATTTGAATCACCGGCGAATCAGTAGACATAGACTGTCCTTGAACTGTAAGCCTTTTGTGTAATTCCAAAGTAGATAACACACGATAAATGTTTCTTATAACCCTTCGTTCTCTGTATGTGTTCGTTTTTGCCTTGAACACCTGCCTGGTCTCATAAGTGCTTAGAGAATTTGGCCTCATAATTCTCTTTGAAGCGGCGCCTTCACACTTACGTAGGTGATTCTGTAAAGGGTATTCTTTAATTCCTCAAATACAGACATCATTAAAAGTATTAATACTTATCCTTATTCAACATATAATGCACTGACTTATCATAGGAATGGTTTGTGTATAACAGTGCCATCAAGTTTCTCTAAAACTTCGTTGTCCCTTTGAACCTAGATCTTGGGATCTCCAGTCAACTAGGTGGGGTTTCCATTTCAGAAAAACCTTTAGTCTATAGGCCTTAGCCCCATTCCCTTCGATAAGGTTTGAACTTTCTCTCTTGGCAAGCCTTTTGTAAGTGGATCCGCTAAGTTATCTATAGATCGAATGTAATCTATTGTGATAACCCCATTAGAGAGAAGTTGTCTTATCGTTTTATGTCTACGACGAATATGCCTAGATTTACCATTGTATAGTGTACTATTAGCTCTTCCAATAGCTGATTGACTATCACAATGTATACATATTGGAGGCATAGGTTTGCTCCAATTAGGAATGTCTTCCAAGAAGCTTCGAATCCATTCTGCTTCTTCTGCAGTCTTATCTAGTGCAATAAACTCTGATTCCATCGTAGATCTAGCGATACAAGTCTGTTTGGATGATTTCCATGAAATTGCTCCATTTCCTAATGTGAACACGTATCCACTTGTAGACTTTGTATCATTTGATCCAGTGATCCAATTTGCATCACTGTATCCTTCCACTATTGAAGGATAGTTTGTATAGTATAGACCATAACTCTGTGTATACTTTAGATATCCTAGAACTCTGATTATCGCTTTCCAATGATGTTTACCAGGATTGCTGGTAAATCTACTTAGTTTGCTTACAGCATATGCGATATCAGGCCTAGTACAGTTCATAACATACATGATACTTCCTAGTATACGAGAGTATTCCAATTGGTAAATACTGTCACCAGTGTTCTTTACCCAATTTTGGTTCATATCTACTGGTGATTTTGCAATAGTTACATTATATTGCTTGAATTTCTCAAGTATTTTGGTGATGTAATGCGATTGGGATAATGCATATCCCTGTGGTGTTCTCAGAATTTTTACACCCAATATTACATCAGCCAGTCCTAGGTCTTTCATATCGAATCTAGAGGATAACATATCCTTTGTAGATGTTATTATGGCCTTGTTGTTGCCTAGGATCAATAGGTCATCAACATAAAGACAAACAATGACATATCCAATGTGTGTATGTTTTATGTACACACATTTATCTGATTCATTTATCGTGAATCCATTTGATAACATAGTATTGTCAAACTTCTCATGCCACTGTTTTGGAGCTTGCTTAAGGCCATAAAGTGATTTTACCAGTTTGCAAACTTTATGCTCATTTTCTGAGCTTAGAAATCCTTCAGGTTGTTTCATATAGATTTCCTCCTCTAGTTCACCATTCAAGAATGCAGTTTTAACATCCATTTGATGTATTTCCAAGTCATGTACGGATGCAATTGCAATGAGCATTCTAATTGATGTTATCCTCGTTACAGGTGAATATGTATCGAAGTAGTCCAGGTCTTCCTTTTGTCTAAATCCTTGGACTACCAGACGAGCTTTGTACTTGTCTATTGAACCATCAGGTTTCAATTTCTTTTTAAATATCCATTTATTACCTAAGGCCTTACATCCTTGAGGTAAATCAACCAATTCCCATGTATGATTTGACATAATGGATTCAATTTCATTGTTAATTGCCTCCTTCCAATAAGGGGCATCATTGGAAGACATAGCTTGTTTGTATGTCAATGGATCATCTTCTAACATAAATGTATAGAAGTCCGGTCCAAAGGTTTTTAAAGTCCTTGACCTTTTACTTTTTCTTGGTTCCTCCACTTGCTGCTCAACACTACTTTGCTGAGTGTTATTTTGTTCGGCGTCCTCAACAGAGTAAGGAACTTCAATTTCCCTTGGTCTCTTAGGTGCATGATTTTCAGTACCATGTTTCAAGGGAAATATATGTTCGAAAAATCTAGCATTTCTCGACTCAATGATGGTATTTTCATGAATATCATCAATTTCAGATTTGTGTACCAAAAATCGATATGCAGCACTGTTTTGTGCATATCCAATGAATACACAATCAATTGTTTTTGGTCCAATTTTGACCTTCTTTGGTTTTGGTACCTCTACTTTGGCAAGACACCCCCACACTTTTAGGTATTTGTAGGATGGTGGTCTGTTTTTCCAAAGTTCATGAGGAGATTTAGATATTTTCTTTCGGGGTATTTTATTTAAAATATGATTTGCCGAAAGAATAGCTTCTCCCCAATAGTTATCTGGCAAGCCAGAGCTAATTAGTAAGGCATTCATCATTTCTTTAAGAGTTCTATTTTTCCGTTCGGCTATACCGTTGGATTGAGGTGAATACGGGGCTGTAGTTTGATGTATAATTCCATGTTCAGCACAGAATTCCTCAAATGGAGACTCATATTCTCCTCCTCTATCACTTCTTAAAGATTTTATTTTCTTGTTGAGTTGATTCTCAACTTCTGCCTTATACTGTTTAAACATTTCGAATGCTTCGTCCTTACTTCTAAGGAGATACACATGACAGTATCTGGTACAATCATCAATGAATGTAATAAAGTACCTTTTTCCACCTCTAGTTTGACACATTTTCAAATCGCATACATCAGTATGTATTAAGTCTAGAGGTTCTGTCACTCGTTCAACATGATGAAACGAGGTTCTTGTCAATTTTGCTTCTGCACAAACTTGACATTTATAGTTGGAATCTACATTGCATTTTGGTATAAATTCTAGATTAATCAATTTTCGCAATGTATCAAAGTTTACATGCCCTAATCTAGAATGCCATATGTTAGAAGATTCAACGATATAAGCAGAAGATTCACTTTCATTCATTTCAGTGCGTGGTACAATAGTGGTTACATTTGCTTTAAATAAACCATCACACACATAACCTCTTCCAACATACACCCCATTCTTGGAAAGAACAAATTTGTCAGCTTCAAAGATCAATTTGAAGCCATGCTTGCTCAGCAACGATCCTGAAATCAGGTTCTTGCGAATTTCTGGAACATGGAGAACATCATTTAAAGTCAGTTCCTTTCCAGAAGTCAGTTTCAGCACAACTTTTCCTTTGCCTTCGACCTTGGAAGTGGAAGAATTGCCCATAAAAAGTTGTTCAGCATCAGTTGCAGTTTTATAGGTTGTAAACATCCACTTGTTAGCACATATGTGTCGAGTGGCTCCAGTGTCTACAAACCATTCCTTTGAGTTGCCAATAAGGTTGCATTCTGATATTACTGCACATAAATCAAGATCAGAAATGCCTTTCGAAACATCAGCCGTATTTGCTTCCAACTTCTTCTTTTTAGGCGCACGACATTCGGCTGCTTTGTGCCCCTTCTTTCCACAGTTGTGGCAAGAACCCAGAAATTTCTTTGACTTCTTAGGAGCGTTCTCCCTTTTTCTTTTGTTAGTTTTGTCTGACTCAACAACATTTGCTTTGGCAGCAATATTCTGAGAAATCTTTTTCTCAGAATTCCTGTTATCTTCCTCAATGCGAAGCCGAACTATGAGATCTTCCATTGTCATTTCCTTACGCTTGTGCTTAAGGTAATTTTTAAAATCCTTCCAAGAAGGAGGCAATTTCTCAATAGTTGCAGCAACTTGAAAAGTCTCGCTAAGAGTCATCTTTTCATCTTCTAATTGACGGATGATAAGTTGCAGTTCTTGAGCTTGACTTATCACCGTCTTTGAGTCAACCATTTTGAAGTCTAGAAATTTTCCAGCAATGAATTTCTTCATGCCTGCATCTTCAGTTTTGTACTTCTTTTCCAGAGCCAACCAGAGTTGTTTGGACGTTGCAAAAGTACAATAAACATTGTAGAGGCTATCATCCAGACCATTCAGAATATAGTTTTTGCACATGAAATCTGAATTTGTCCAGATATTAAGTGCCTCTACTTTAGTAGCATCAGGTTCGAGTTCGTCTACCACAGGAGCCTCTTCAGTCAGAAACTTTGCAAGGCTTAGTGTTGTTAAATAAAACAACATTTTCTGTTGCCAGCGCTTGAAATTGATTCCATTGAACTTCTCTGGCCTTTCGCCATGAGACAGAGCCATTGTCGGAAGCACAGGCGCTGGCTGAGCAGTTTTCACCGTCTGAATCGGTGCAGAATCAGTGCTGCTGTTTTTCGTCATCTGCAACAAAATATTGTTTCAAGATTGTTAGAACTTTTGTAATTACACAATTGTATTACAAACAGACAGCAACAACAATCACTGTTAATCAATTATGTCACAATTGCCACGTCAAACTATGTTTACAATAATCATAGAAAGCGTAACCAATTTGTGCATAAAATCAAAGATAAACAGAAAGTATTCTGTTTAAATAATGTCCGAGTCCAGAACTTTTCTGTTTCCTTGAAACAATATTGCCGTCGTATACACCAATCGACGTAGTTGCAATTTGTTTCCCAGGATAAAACGGACCAACTCCGTAGCTTAGTGCGAGCAAACGGAGCTCCGACGAACTGAAGTTGGTTATAGAAACTAGATCAGAGAATTACGTTGAAGAAGAAGGAATAATGCAGCAGAAAAAGTGAATTCTGTCTTTGTTTTTGGGCAGTGTATATATAGGCAAGGAGGAGTGCCTGTTCGCATGCATCAGTAACCGTCAGAACAGGAAAGGTTGCGACCCTTTAACCGCTCTGTTATTAATATGCATATGCTGAGAATTCAAATGGTTGTACTCGTTCAGTTAACAGACATTCCTTTCGAATTCTGGACTGAACAGACACACCTTTTAAAATTCTGAGAAAAAATATTCTCATGTCAGTGCACTAGCCCAATCAGCAACGTCGGCCATATCCAATCAAGAGACCCCAAGAGCCCCAAGGCCCAAGGCCCTTATCTATGACTTTTTAATGTATTTAATATAGCCAAGTCCACATCCTTTTATCATCCCTCTCTTATTTATTTTACATAAGCCTATTTGGCTTCTAATATATAAGGAGAGATTGTGCTAATATTCTTATGATGTGGGACTTTAAATGTTGCCACCCCTATCTCTTCTTCTTCCCACTTTTCTCTTTCTTTGCTCATTCATTTTCCAACAATCCCCCACATGAATGAGCAATCGATCTTAGTTTCACGAACCATTTATCGCATCGGTTAAAGTAGCACAAGGGCTTTGAACTTTCCTAGTGATTACCTATTTGAATCACCGGCGAATCAGTAGACATAGACTGTCCTTGAACTGTAAGCCTTTTGTGTAATTCCAAAGTAGATAACACACGATAAATGTTTCTTATAACCCTTCGTTCTCTGTATGTGTTCGTTTTTGCCTTGAACACCTGCCTGGTCTCATAAGTGCTTAGAGAATTTGGCCTCATAATTCTCTTTGAAGCGGCGCCTTCACACTTACGTAGGTGATTCTGTAAAGGGTATTCTTTAATTCCTCAAATACAGACATCATTAAAAGTATTAATACTTATCCTTATTCAACATATAATGCACTGACTTATCATAGGAATGGTTTGTGTATAACAGTGCCATCAAGTTTCTCTAAAACTTCGTTGTCCCTTTGAACCTAGATCTTGGGATCTCCAGTCAACTAGGTGGGGTTTCCATTTCAGAAAAACCTTTAGTCTATAGGCCTTAGCCCCATTCCCTTCGATAAGGTTTGAACTTTCTCTCTTGGCAAGCCTTTTGTAAGTGGATCCGCTAAGTTATCTATAGATCGAATGTAATCTATTGTGATAACCCCATTAGAGAGAAGTTGTCTTATCGTTTTATGTCTACGACGAATATGCCTAGATTTACCATTGTATAGTGTACTATTAGCTCTTCCAATAGCTGATTGACTATCACAATGTATACATATTGGAGGCATAGGTTTGCTCCAATTAGGAATGTCTTCCAAGAAGCTTCGAATCCATTCTGCTTCTTCTGCAGTCTTATCTAGTGCAATAAACTCTGATTCCATCGTAGATCTAGCGATACAAGTCTGTTTGGATGATTTCCATGAAATTGCTCCATTTCCTAATGTGAACACGTATCCACTTGTAGACTTTGTATCATTTGATCCAGTGATCCAATTTGCATCACTGTATCCTTCCACTATTGAAGGATAGTTTGTATAGTATAGACCATAACTCTGTGTATACTTTAGATATCCTAGAACTCTGATTATCGCTTTCCAATGATGTTTACCAGGATTGCTGGTAAATCTACTTAGTTTGCTTACAGCATATGCGATATCAGGCCTAGTACAGTTCATAACATACATGATACTTCCTAGTATACGAGAGTATTCCAATTGGTAAATACTGTCACCAGTGTTCTTTACCCAATTTTGGTTCATATCTACTGGTGATTTTGCAATAGTTACATTATATTGCTTGAATTTCTCAAGTATTTTGGTGATGTAATGCGATTGGGATAATGCATATCCCTGTGGTGTTCTCAGAATTTTTACACCCAATATTACATCAGCCAGTCCTAGGTCTTTCATATCGAATCTAGAGGATAACATATCCTTTGTAGATGTTATTATGGCCTTGTTGTTGCCTAGGATCAATAGGTCATCAACATAAAGACAAACAATGACATATCCAATGTGTGTATGTTTTATGTACACACATTTATCTGATTCATTTATCGTGAATCCATTTGATAACATAGTATTGTCAAACTTCTCATGCCACTGTTTTGGAGCTTGCTTAAGGCCATAAAGTGATTTTACCAGTTTGCAAACTTTATGCTCATTTTCTGAGCTTAGAAATCCTTCAGGTTGTTTCATATAGATTTCCTCCTCTAGTTCACCATTCAAGAATGCAGTTTTAACATCCATTTGATGTATTTCCAAGTCATGTACGGATGCAATTGCAATGAGCATTCTAATTGATGTTATCCTCGTTACAGGTGAATATGTATCGAAGTAGTCCAGGTCTTCCTTTTGTCTAAATCCTTGGACTACCAGACGAGCTTTGTACTTGTCTATTGAACCATCAGGTTTCAATTTCTTTTTAAATATCCATTTATTACCTAAGGCCTTACATCCTTGAGGTAAATCAACCAATTCCCATGTATGATTTGACATAATGGATTCAATTTCATTGTTAATTGCCTCCTTCCAATAAGGGGCATCATTGGAAGACATAGCTTGTTTGTATGTCAATGGATCATCTTCTAACATAAATGTATAGAAGTCCGGTCCAAAGGTTTTTAAAGTCCTTGACCTTTTACTTTTTCTTGGTTCCTCCACTTGCTGCTCAACACTACTTTGCTGAGTGTTATTTTGTTCGGCGTCCTCAACAGAGTAAGGAACTTCAATTTCCCTTGGTCTCTTAGGTGCATGATTTTCAGTACCATGTTTCAAGGGAAATATATGTTCGAAAAATCTAGCATTTCTCGACTCAATGATGGTATTTTCATGAATATCATCAATTTCAGATTTGTGTACCAAAAATCGATATGCAGCACTGTTTTGTGCATATCCAATGAATACACAATCAATTGTTTTTGGTCCAATTTTGACCTTCTTTGGTTTTGGTACCTCTACTTTGGCAAGACACCCCCACACTTTTAGGTATTTGTAGGATGGTGGTCTGTTTTTCCAAAGTTCATGAGGAGATTTAGATATTTTCTTTCGGGGTATTTTATTTAAAATATGATTTGCCGAAAGAATAGCTTCTCCCCAATAGTTATCTGGCAAGCCAGAGCTAATTAGTAAGGCATTCATCATTTCTTTAAGAGTTCTATTTTTCCGTTCGGCTATACCGTTGGATTGAGGTGAATACGGGGCTGTAGTTTGATGTATAATTCCATGTTCAGCACAGAATTCCTCAAATGGAGACTCATATTCTCCTCCTCTATCACTTCTTAAAGATTTTATTTTCTTGTTGAGTTGATTCTCAACTTCTGCCTTATACTGTTTAAACATTTCGAATGCTTCGTCCTTACTTCTAAGGAGATACACATGACAGTATCTGGTACAATCATCAATGAATGTAATAAAGTACCTTTTTCCACCTCTAGTTTGACACATTTTCAAATCGCATACATCAGTATGTATTAAGTCTAGAGGTTCTGTCACTCGTTCAACATGATGAAACGAGGTTCTTGTCAATTTTGCTTCTGCACAAACTTGACATTTATAGTTGGAATCTACATTGCATTTTGGTATAAATTCTAGATTAATCAATTTTCGCAATGTATCAAAGTTTACATGCCCTAATCTAGAATGCCATATGTTAGAAGATTCAACGATATAAGCAGAAGATTCACTTTCATTCATTTCAGTGCGTGGTACAATAGTGGTTACATTTGCTTTAAATAAACCATCACACACATAACCTCTTCCAACATACACCCCATTCTTGGAAAGAACAAATTTGTCAGCTTCAAAGATCAATTTGAAGCCATGCTTGCTCAGCAACGATCCTGAAATCAGGTTCTTGCGAATTTCTGGAACATGGAGAACATCATTTAAAGTCAGTTCCTTTCCAGAAGTCAGTTTCAGCACAACTTTTCCTTTGCCTTCGACCTTGGAAGTGGAAGAATTGCCCATAAAAAGTTGTTCAGCATCAGTTGCAGTTTTATAGGTTGTAAACATCCACTTGTTAGCACATATGTGTCGAGTGGCTCCAGTGTCTACAAACCATTCCTTTGAGTTGCCAATAAGGTTGCATTCTGATATTACTGCACATAAATCAAGATCAGAAATGCCTTTCGAAACATCAGCCGTATTTGCTTCCAACTTCTTCTTTTTAGGCGCACGACATTCGGCTGCTTTGTGCCCCTTCTTTCCACAGTTGTGGCAAGAACCCAGAAATTTCTTTGACTTCTTAGGAGCGTTCTCCCTTTTTCTTTTGTTAGTTTTGTCTGACTCAACAACATTTGCTTTGGCAGCAATATTCTGAGAAATCTTTTTCTCAGAATTCCTGTTATCTTCCTCAATGCGAAGCCGAACTATGAGATCTTCCATTGTCATTTCCTTACGCTTGTGCTTAAGGTAATTTTTAAAATCCTTCCAAGAAGGAGGCAATTTCTCAATAGTTGCAGCAACTTGAAAAGTCTCGCTAAGAGTCATCTTTTCATCTTCTAATTGACGGATGATAAGTTGCAGTTCTTGAGCTTGACTTATCACCGTCTTTGAGTCAACCATTTTGAAGTCTAGAAATTTTCCAGCAATGAATTTCTTCATGCCTGCATCTTCAGTTTTGTACTTCTTTTCCAGAGCCAACCAGAGTTGTTTGGACGTTGCAAAAGTACAATAAACATTGTAGAGGCTATCATCCAGACCATTCAGAATATAGTTTTTGCACATGAAATCTGAATTTGTCCAGATATTAAGTGCCTCTACTTTAGTAGCATCAGGTTCGAGTTCGTCTACCACAGGAGCCTCTTCAGTCAGAAACTTTGCAAGGCTTAGTGTTGTTAAATAAAACAACATTTTCTGTTGCCAGCGCTTGAAATTGATTCCATTGAACTTCTCTGGCCTTTCGCCATGAGACAGAGCCATTGTCGGAAGCACAGGCGCTGGCTGAGCAGTTTTCACCGTCTGAATCGGTGCAGAATCAGTGCTGCTGTTTTTCGTCATCTGCAACAAAATATTGTTTCAAGATTGTTAGAACTTTTGTAATTACACAATTGTATTACAAACAGACAGCAACAACAATCACTGTTAATCAATTATGTCACAATTGCCACGTCAAACTATGTTTACAATAATCATAGAAAGCGTAACCAATTTGTGCATAAAATCAAAGATAAACAGAAAGTATTCTGTTTAAATAATGTCCGAGTCCAGAACTTTTCTGTTTCCTTGAAACAATATTGCCGTCGTATACACCAATCGACGTAGTTGCAATTTGTTTCCCAGGATAAAACGGACCAACTCCGTAGCTTAGTGCGAGCAAACGGAGCTCCGACGAACTGAAGTTGGTTATAGAAACTAGATCAGAGAATTACGTTGAAGAAGAAGGAATAATGCAGCAGAAAAAGTGAATTCTGTCTTTGTTTTTGGGCAGTGTATATATAGGCAAGGAGGAGTGCCTGTTCGCATGCATCAGTAACCGTCAGAACAGGAAAGGTTGCGACCCTTTAACCGCTCTGTTATTAATATGCATATGCTGAGAATTCAAATGGTTGTACTCGTTCAGTTAACAGACATTCCTTTCGAATTCTGGACTGAACAGACACACCTTTTAAAATTCTGAGAAAAAATATTCTCATGTCAGTGCACTAGCCCAATCAGCAACGTCGGCCATATCCAATCAAGAGACCCCAAGAGCCCCAAGGCCCAAGGCCCTTATCTATGACTTTTTAATGTATTTAATATAGCCAAGTCCACATCCTTTTATCATCCCTCTCTTATTTATTTTACATAAGCCTATTTGGCTTCTAATATATAAGGAGAGATTGTGCTAATATTCTTATGATGTGGGACTTTAAATGTTGCCACCCCTATCTCTTCTTCTTCCCACTTTTCTCTTTCTTTGCTCATTCATTTTCCAACAATCCCCCACATGAATGAGCAATCGATCTTAGTTTCACGAACCATTTATCGCATCGGTTAAAGTAGCACAAGGGCTTTGAACTTTCCTAGTGATTACCTATTTGAATCACCGGCGAATCAGTAGACATAGACTGTCCTTGAACTGTAAGCCTTTTGTGTAATTCCAAAGTAGATAACACACGATAAATGTTTCTTATAACCCTTCGTTCTCTGTATGTGTTCGTTTTTGCCTTGAACACCTGCCTGGTCTCATAAGTGCTTAGAGAATTTGGCCTCATAATTCTCTTTGAAGCGGCGCCTTCACACTTACGTAGGTGATTCTGTAAAGGGTATTCTTTAATTCCTCAAATACAGACATCATTAAAAGTATTAATACTTATCCTTATTCAACATATAATGCACTGACTTATCATAGGAATGGTTTGTGTATAACAGTGCCATCAAGTTTCTCTAAAACTTCGTTGTCCCTTTGAACCTAGATCTTGGGATCTCCAGTCAACTAGGTGGGGTTTCCATTTCAGAAAAACCTTTAGTCTATAGGCCTTAGCCCCATTCCCTTCGATAAGGTTTGAACTTTCTCTCTTGGCAAGCCTTTTGTAAGTGGATCCGCTAAGTTATCTATAGATCGAATGTAATCTATTGTGATAACCCCATTAGAGAGAAGTTGTCTTATCGTTTTATGTCTACGACGAATATGCCTAGATTTACCATTGTATAGTGTACTATTAGCTCTTCCAATAGCTGATTGACTATCACAATGTATACATATTGGAGGCATAGGTTTGCTCCAATTAGGAATGTCTTCCAAGAAGCTTCGAATCCATTCTGCTTCTTCTGCAGTCTTATCTAGTGCAATAAACTCTGATTCCATCGTAGATCTAGCGATACAAGTCTGTTTGGATGATTTCCATGAAATTGCTCCATTTCCTAATGTGAACACGTATCCACTTGTAGACTTTGTATCATTTGATCCAGTGATCCAATTTGCATCACTGTATCCTTCCACTATTGAAGGATAGTTTGTATAGTATAGACCATAACTCTGTGTATACTTTAGATATCCTAGAACTCTGATTATCGCTTTCCAATGATGTTTACCAGGATTGCTGGTAAATCTACTTAGTTTGCTTACAGCATATGCGATATCAGGCCTAGTACAGTTCATAACATACATGATACTTCCTAGTATACGAGAGTATTCCAATTGGTAAATACTGTCACCAGTGTTCTTTACCCAATTTTGGTTCATATCTACTGGTGATTTTGCAATAGTTACATTATATTGCTTGAATTTCTCAAGTATTTTGGTGATGTAATGCGATTGGGATAATGCATATCCCTGTGGTGTTCTCAGAATTTTTACACCCAATATTACATCAGCCAGTCCTAGGTCTTTCATATCGAATCTAGAGGATAACATATCCTTTGTAGATGTTATTATGGCCTTGTTGTTGCCTAGGATCAATAGGTCATCAACATAAAGACAAACAATGACATATCCAATGTGTGTATGTTTTATGTACACACATTTATCTGATTCATTTATCGTGAATCCATTTGATAACATAGTATTGTCAAACTTCTCATGCCACTGTTTTGGAGCTTGCTTAAGGCCATAAAGTGATTTTACCAGTTTGCAAACTTTATGCTCATTTTCTGAGCTTAGAAATCCTTCAGGTTGTTTCATATAGATTTCCTCCTCTAGTTCACCATTCAAGAATGCAGTTTTAACATCCATTTGATGTATTTCCAAGTCATGTACGGATGCAATTGCAATGAGCATTCTAATTGATGTTATCCTCGTTACAGGTGAATATGTATCGAAGTAGTCCAGGTCTTCCTTTTGTCTAAATCCTTGGACTACCAGACGAGCTTTGTACTTGTCTATTGAACCATCAGGTTTCAATTTCTTTTTAAATATCCATTTATTACCTAAGGCCTTACATCCTTGAGGTAAATCAACCAATTCCCATGTATGATTTGACATAATGGATTCAATTTCATTGTTAATTGCCTCCTTCCAATAAGGGGCATCATTGGAAGACATAGCTTGTTTGTATGTCAATGGATCATCTTCTAACATAAATGTATAGAAGTCCGGTCCAAAGGTTTTTAAAGTCCTTGACCTTTTACTTTTTCTTGGTTCCTCCACTTGCTGCTCAACACTACTTTGCTGAGTGTTATTTTGTTCGGCGTCCTCAACAGAGTAAGGAACTTCAATTTCCCTTGGTCTCTTAGGTGCATGATTTTCAGTACCATGTTTCAAGGGAAATATATGTTCGAAAAATCTAGCATTTCTCGACTCAATGATGGTATTTTCATGAATATCATCAATTTCAGATTTGTGTACCAAAAATCGATATGCAGCACTGTTTTGTGCATATCCAATGAATACACAATCAATTGTTTTTGGTCCAATTTTGACCTTCTTTGGTTTTGGTACCTCTACTTTGGCAAGACACCCCCACACTTTTAGGTATTTGTAGGATGGTGGTCTGTTTTTCCAAAGTTCATGAGGAGATTTAGATATTTTCTTTCGGGGTATTTTATTTAAAATATGATTTGCCGAAAGAATAGCTTCTCCCCAATAGTTATCTGGCAAGCCAGAGCTAATTAGTAAGGCATTCATCATTTCTTTAAGAGTTCTATTTTTCCGTTCGGCTATACCGTTGGATTGAGGTGAATACGGGGCTGTAGTTTGATGTATAATTCCATGTTCAGCACAGAATTCCTCAAATGGAGACTCATATTCTCCTCCTCTATCACTTCTTAAAGATTTTATTTTCTTGTTGAGTTGATTCTCAACTTCTGCCTTATACTGTTTAAACATTTCGAATGCTTCGTCCTTACTTCTAAGGAGATACACATGACAGTATCTGGTACAATCATCAATGAATGTAATAAAGTACCTTTTTCCACCTCTAGTTTGACACATTTTCAAATCGCATACATCAGTATGTATTAAGTCTAGAGGTTCTGTCACTCGTTCAACATGATGAAACGAGGTTCTTGTCAATTTTGCTTCTGCACAAACTTGACATTTATAGTTGGAATCTACATTGCATTTTGGTATAAATTCTAGATTAATCAATTTTCGCAATGTATCAAAGTTTACATGCCCTAATCTAGAATGCCATATGTTAGAAGATTCAACGATATAAGCAGAAGATTCACTTTCATTCATTTCAGTGCGTGGTACAATAGTGGTTACATTTGCTTTAAATAAACCATCACACACATAACCTCTTCCAACATACACCCCATTCTTGGAAAGAACAAATTTGTCAGCTTCAAAGATCAATTTGAAGCCATGCTTGCTCAGCAACGATCCTGAAATCAGGTTCTTGCGAATTTCTGGAACATGGAGAACATCATTTAAAGTCAGTTCCTTTCCAGAAGTCAGTTTCAGCACAACTTTTCCTTTGCCTTCGACCTTGGAAGTGGAAGAATTGCCCATAAAAAGTTGTTCAGCATCAGTTGCAGTTTTATAGGTTGTAAACATCCACTTGTTAGCACATATGTGTCGAGTGGCTCCAGTGTCTACAAACCATTCCTTTGAGTTGCCAATAAGGTTGCATTCTGATATTACTGCACATAAATCAAGATCAGAAATGCCTTTCGAAACATCAGCCGTATTTGCTTCCAACTTCTTCTTTTTAGGCGCACGACATTCGGCTGCTTTGTGCCCCTTCTTTCCACAGTTGTGGCAAGAACCCAGAAATTTCTTTGACTTCTTAGGAGCGTTCTCCCTTTTTCTTTTGTTAGTTTTGTCTGACTCAACAACATTTGCTTTGGCAGCAATATTCTGAGAAATCTTTTTCTCAGAATTCCTGTTATCTTCCTCAATGCGAAGCCGAACTATGAGATCTTCCATTGTCATTTCCTTACGCTTGTGCTTAAGGTAATTTTTAAAATCCTTCCAAGAAGGAGGCAATTTCTCAATAGTTGCAGCAACTTGAAAAGTCTCGCTAAGAGTCATCTTTTCATCTTCTAATTGACGGATGATAAGTTGCAGTTCTTGAGCTTGACTTATCACCGTCTTTGAGTCAACCATTTTGAAGTCTAGAAATTTTCCAGCAATGAATTTCTTCATGCCTGCATCTTCAGTTTTGTACTTCTTTTCCAGAGCCAACCAGAGTTGTTTGGACGTTGCAAAAGTACAATAAACATTGTAGAGGCTATCATCCAGACCATTCAGAATATAGTTTTTGCACATGAAATCTGAATTTGTCCAGATATTAAGTGCCTCTACTTTAGTAGCATCAGGTTCGAGTTCGTCTACCACAGGAGCCTCTTCAGTCAGAAACTTTGCAAGGCTTAGTGTTGTTAAATAAAACAACATTTTCTGTTGCCAGCGCTTGAAATTGATTCCATTGAACTTCTCTGGCCTTTCGCCATGAGACAGAGCCATTGTCGGAAGCACAGGCGCTGGCTGAGCAGTTTTCACCGTCTGAATCGGTGCAGAATCAGTGCTGCTGTTTTTCGTCATCTGCAACAAAATATTGTTTCAAGATTGTTAGAACTTTTGTAATTACACAATTGTATTACAAACAGACAGCAACAACAATCACTGTTAATCAATTATGTCACAATTGCCACGTCAAACTATGTTTACAATAATCATAGAAAGCGTAACCAATTTGTGCATAAAATCAAAGATAAACAGAAAGTATTCTGTTTAAATAATGTCCGAGTCCAGAACTTTTCTGTTTCCTTGAAACAATATTGCCGTCGTATACACCAATCGACGTAGTTGCAATTTGTTTCCCAGGATAAAACGGACCAACTCCGTAGCTTAGTGCGAGCAAACGGAGCTCCGACGAACTGAAGTTGGTTATAGAAACTAGATCAGAGAATTACGTTGAAGAAGAAGGAATAATGCAGCAGAAAAAGTGAATTCTGTCTTTGTTTTTGGGCAGTGTATATATAGGCAAGGAGGAGTGCCTGTTCGCATGCATCAGTAACCGTCAGAACAGGAAAGGTTGCGACCCTTTAACCGCTCTGTTATTAATATGCATATGCTGAGAATTCAAATGGTTGTACTCGTTCAGTTAACAGACATTCCTTTCGAATTCTGGACTGAACAGACACACCTTTTAAAATTCTGAGAAAAAATATTCTCATGTCAGTGCACTAGCCCAATCAGCAACGTCGGCCATATCCAATCAAGAGACCCCAAGAGCCCCAAGGCCCAAGGCCCTTATCTATGACTTTTTAATGTATTTAATATAGCCAAGTCCACATCCTTTTATCATCCCTCTCTTATTTATTTTACATAAGCCTATTTGGCTTCTAATATATAAGGAGAGATTGTGCTAATATTCTTATGATGTGGGACTTTAAATGTTGCCACCCCTATCTCTTCTTCTTCCCACTTTTCTCTTTCTTTGCTCATTCATTTTCCAACAATCCCCCACATGAATGAGCAATCGATCTTAGTTTCACGAACCATTTATCGCATCGGTTAAAGTAGCACAAGGGCTTTGAACTTTCCTAGTGATTACCTATTTGAATCACCGGCGAATCAGTAGACATAGACTGTCCTTGAACTGTAAGCCTTTTGTGTAATTCCAAAGTAGATAACACACGATAAATGTTTCTTATAACCCTTCGTTCTCTGTATGTGTTCGTTTTTGCCTTGAACACCTGCCTGGTCTCATAAGTGCTTAGAGAATTTGGCCTCATAATTCTCTTTGAAGCGGCGCCTTCACACTTACGTAGGTGATTCTGTAAAGGGTATTCTTTAATTCCTCAAATACAGACATCATTAAAAGTATTAATACTTATCCTTATTCAACATATAATGCACTGACTTATCATAGGAATGGTTTGTGTATAACAGTGCCATCAAGTTTCTCTAAAACTTCGTTGTCCCTTTGAACCTAGATCTTGGGATCTCCAGTCAACTAGGTGGGGTTTCCATTTCAGAAAAACCTTTAGTCTATAGGCCTTAGCCCCATTCCCTTCGATAAGGTTTGAACTTTCTCTCTTGGCAAGCCTTTTGTAAGTGGATCCGCTAAGTTATCTATAGATCGAATGTAATCTATTGTGATAACCCCATTAGAGAGAAGTTGTCTTATCGTTTTATGTCTACGACGAATATGCCTAGATTTACCATTGTATAGTGTACTATTAGCTCTTCCAATAGCTGATTGACTATCACAATGTATACATATTGGAGGCATAGGTTTGCTCCAATTAGGAATGTCTTCCAAGAAGCTTCGAATCCATTCTGCTTCTTCTGCAGTCTTATCTAGTGCAATAAACTCTGATTCCATCGTAGATCTAGCGATACAAGTCTGTTTGGATGATTTCCATGAAATTGCTCCATTTCCTAATGTGAACACGTATCCACTTGTAGACTTTGTATCATTTGATCCAGTGATCCAATTTGCATCACTGTATCCTTCCACTATTGAAGGATAGTTTGTATAGTATAGACCATAACTCTGTGTATACTTTAGATATCCTAGAACTCTGATTATCGCTTTCCAATGATGTTTACCAGGATTGCTGGTAAATCTACTTAGTTTGCTTACAGCATATGCGATATCAGGCCTAGTACAGTTCATAACATACATGATACTTCCTAGTATACGAGAGTATTCCAATTGGTAAATACTGTCACCAGTGTTCTTTACCCAATTTTGGTTCATATCTACTGGTGATTTTGCAATAGTTACATTATATTGCTTGAATTTCTCAAGTATTTTGGTGATGTAATGCGATTGGGATAATGCATATCCCTGTGGTGTTCTCAGAATTTTTACACCCAATATTACATCAGCCAGTCCTAGGTCTTTCATATCGAATCTAGAGGATAACATATCCTTTGTAGATGTTATTATGGCCTTGTTGTTGCCTAGGATCAATAGGTCATCAACATAAAGACAAACAATGACATATCCAATGTGTGTATGTTTTATGTACACACATTTATCTGATTCATTTATCGTGAATCCATTTGATAACATAGTATTGTCAAACTTCTCATGCCACTGTTTTGGAGCTTGCTTAAGGCCATAAAGTGATTTTACCAGTTTGCAAACTTTATGCTCATTTTCTGAGCTTAGAAATCCTTCAGGTTGTTTCATATAGATTTCCTCCTCTAGTTCACCATTCAAGAATGCAGTTTTAACATCCATTTGATGTATTTCCAAGTCATGTACGGATGCAATTGCAATGAGCATTCTAATTGATGTTATCCTCGTTACAGGTGAATATGTATCGAAGTAGTCCAGGTCTTCCTTTTGTCTAAATCCTTGGACTACCAGACGAGCTTTGTACTTGTCTATTGAACCATCAGGTTTCAATTTCTTTTTAAATATCCATTTATTACCTAAGGCCTTACATCCTTGAGGTAAATCAACCAATTCCCATGTATGATTTGACATAATGGATTCAATTTCATTGTTAATTGCCTCCTTCCAATAAGGGGCATCATTGGAAGACATAGCTTGTTTGTATGTCAATGGATCATCTTCTAACATAAATGTATAGAAGTCCGGTCCAAAGGTTTTTAAAGTCCTTGACCTTTTACTTTTTCTTGGTTCCTCCACTTGCTGCTCAACACTACTTTGCTGAGTGTTATTTTGTTCGGCGTCCTCAACAGAGTAAGGAACTTCAATTTCCCTTGGTCTCTTAGGTGCATGATTTTCAGTACCATGTTTCAAGGGAAATATATGTTCGAAAAATCTAGCATTTCTCGACTCAATGATGGTATTTTCATGAATATCATCAATTTCAGATTTGTGTACCAAAAATCGATATGCAGCACTGTTTTGTGCATATCCAATGAATACACAATCAATTGTTTTTGGTCCAATTTTGACCTTCTTTGGTTTTGGTACCTCTACTTTGGCAAGACACCCCCACACTTTTAGGTATTTGTAGGATGGTGGTCTGTTTTTCCAAAGTTCATGAGGAGATTTAGATATTTTCTTTCGGGGTATTTTATTTAAAATATGATTTGCCGAAAGAATAGCTTCTCCCCAATAGTTATCTGGCAAGCCAGAGCTAATTAGTAAGGCATTCATCATTTCTTTAAGAGTTCTATTTTTCCGTTCGGCTATACCGTTGGATTGAGGTGAATACGGGGCTGTAGTTTGATGTATAATTCCATGTTCAGCACAGAATTCCTCAAATGGAGACTCATATTCTCCTCCTCTATCACTTCTTAAAGATTTTATTTTCTTGTTGAGTTGATTCTCAACTTCTGCCTTATACTGTTTAAACATTTCGAATGCTTCGTCCTTACTTCTAAGGAGATACACATGACAGTATCTGGTACAATCATCAATGAATGTAATAAAGTACCTTTTTCCACCTCTAGTTTGACACATTTTCAAATCGCATACATCAGTATGTATTAAGTCTAGAGGTTCTGTCACTCGTTCAACATGATGAAACGAGGTTCTTGTCAATTTTGCTTCTGCACAAACTTGACATTTATAGTTGGAATCTACATTGCATTTTGGTATAAATTCTAGATTAATCAATTTTCGCAATGTATCAAAGTTTACATGCCCTAATCTAGAATGCCATATGTTAGAAGATTCAACGATATAAGCAGAAGATTCACTTTCATTCATTTCAGTGCGTGGTACAATAGTGGTTACATTTGCTTTAAATAAACCATCACACACATAACCTCTTCCAACATACACCCCATTCTTGGAAAGAACAAATTTGTCAGCTTCAAAGATCAATTTGAAGCCATGCTTGCTCAGCAACGATCCTGAAATCAGGTTCTTGCGAATTTCTGGAACATGGAGAACATCATTTAAAGTCAGTTCCTTTCCAGAAGTCAGTTTCAGCACAACTTTTCCTTTGCCTTCGACCTTGGAAGTGGAAGAATTGCCCATAAAAAGTTGTTCAGCATCAGTTGCAGTTTTATAGGTTGTAAACATCCACTTGTTAGCACATATGTGTCGAGTGGCTCCAGTGTCTACAAACCATTCCTTTGAGTTGCCAATAAGGTTGCATTCTGATATTACTGCACATAAATCAAGATCAGAAATGCCTTTCGAAACATCAGCCGTATTTGCTTCCAACTTCTTCTTTTTAGGCGCACGACATTCGGACTGCTTTGTGCCCCTTCTTTCCACAGTTGTGGCAAGAACCCAGAAATTTCTTTGACTTCTTAGGAGCGTTCTCCCTTTTTCTTTTGTTAGTTTTGTCTGACTCAACAACATTTGCTTTGGCAGCAATATTCTGAGAAATCTTTTTCTCAGAATTCCTGTTATCTTCCTCAATGCGAAGCCGAACTATGAGATCTTCCATTGTCATTTCCTTACGCTTGTGCTTAAGGTAATTTTTAAAATCCTTCCAAGAAGGAGGCAATTTCTCAATAGTTGCAGCAACTTGAAAAGTCTCGCTAAGAGTCATCTTTTCATCTTCTAATTGACGGATGATAAGTTGCAGTTCTTGAGCTTGACTTATCACCGTCTTTGAGTCAACCATTTTGAAGTCTAGAAATTTTCCAGCAATGAATTTCTTCATGCCTGCATCTTCAGTTTTGTACTTCTTTTCCAGAGCCAACCAGAGTTGTTTGGACGTTGCAAAAGTACAATAAACATTGTAGAGGCTATCATCCAGACCATTCAGAATATAGTTTTTGCACATGAAATCTGAATTTGTCCAGATATTAAGTGCCTCTACTTTAGTAGCATCAGGTTCGAGTTCGTCTACCACAGGAGCCTCTTCAGTCAGAAACTTTGCAAGGCTTAGTGTTGTTAAATAAAACAACATTTTCTGTTGCCAGCGCTTGAAATTGATTCCATTGAACTTCTCTGGCCTTTCGCCATGAGACAGAGCCATTGTCGGAAGCACAGGCGCTGGCTGAGCAGTTTTCACCGTCTGAATCGGTGCAGAATCAGTGCTGCTGTTTTTCGTCATCTGCAACAAAATATTGTTTCAAGATTGTTAGAACTTTTGTAATTACACAATTGTATTACAAACAGACAGCAACAACAATCACTGTTAATCAATTATGTCACAATTGCCACGTCAAACTATGTTTACAATAATCATAGAAAGCGTAACCAATTTGTGCATAAAATCAAAGATAAACAGAAAGTATTCTGTTTAAATAATGTCCGAGTCCAGAACTTTTCTGTTTCCTTGAAACAATATTGCCGTCGTATACACCAATCGACGTAGTTGCAATTTGTTTCCCAGGATAAAACGGACCAACTCCGTAGCTTAGTGCGAGCAAACGGAGCTCCGACGAACTGAAGTTGGTTATAGAAACTAGATCAGAGAATTACGTTGAAGAAGAAGGAATAATGCAGCAGAAAAAGTGAATTCTGTCTTTGTTTTTGGGCAGTGTATATATAGGCAAGGAGGAGTGCCTGTTCGCATGCATCAGTAACCGTCAGAACAGGAAAGGTTGCGACCCTTTAACCGCTCTGTTATTAATATGCATATGCTGAGAATTCAAATGGTTGTACTCGTTCAGTTAACAGACATTCCTTTCGAATTCTGGACTGAACAGACACACCTTTTAAAATTCTGAGAAAAAATATTCTCATGTCAGTGCACTAGCCCAATCAGCAACGTCGGCCATATCCAATCAAGAGACCCCAAGAGCCCCAAGGCCCAAGGCCCTTATCTATGACTTTTTAATGTATTTAATATAGCCAAGTCCACATCCTTTTATCATCCCTCTCTTATTTATTTTACATAAGCCTATTTGGCTTCTAATATATAAGGAGAGATTGTGCTAATATTCTTATGATGTGGGACTTTAAATGTTGCCACCCCTATCTCTTCTTCTTCCCACTTTTCTCTTTCTTTGCTCATTCATTTTCCAACAATCCCCCACATGAATGAGCAATCGATCTTAGTTTCACGAACCATTTATCGCATCGGTTAAAGTAGCACAAGGGCTTTGAACTTTCCTAGTGATTACCTATTTGAATCACCGGCGAATCAGTAGACATAGACTGTCCTTGAACTGTAAGCCTTTTGTGTAATTCCAAAGTAGATAACACACGATAAATGTTTCTTATAACCCTTCGTTCTCTGTATGTGTTCGTTTTTGCCTTGAACACCTGCCTGGTCTCATAAGTGCTTAGAGAATTTGGCCTCATAATTCTCTTTGAAGCGGCGCCTTCACACTTACGTAGGTGATTCTGTAAAGGGTATTCTTTAATTCCTCAAATACAGACATCATTAAAAGTATTAATACTTATCCTTATTCAACATATAATGCACTGACTTATCATAGGAATGGTTTGTGTATAACAGTGCCATCAAGTTTCTCTAAAACTTCGTTGTCCCTTTGAACCTAGATCTTGGGATCTCCAGTCAACTAGGTGGGGTTTCCATTTCAGAAAAACCTTTAGTCTATAGGCCTTAGCCCCATTCCCTTCGATAAGGTTTGAACTTTCTCTCTTGGCAAGCCTTTTGTAAGTGGATCCGCTAAGTTATCTATAGATCGAATGTAATCTATTGTGATAACCCCATTAGAGAGAAGTTGTCTTATCGTTTTATGTCTACGACGAATATGCCTAGATTTACCATTGTATAGTGTACTATTAGCTCTTCCAATAGCTGATTGACTATCACAATGTATACATATTGGAGGCATAGGTTTGCTCCAATTAGGAATGTCTTCCAAGAAGCTTCGAATCCATTCTGCTTCTTCTGCAGTCTTATCTAGTGCAATAAACTCTGATTCCATCGTAGATCTAGCGATACAAGTCTGTTTGGATGATTTCCATGAAATTGCTCCATTTCCTAATGTGAACACGTATCCACTTGTAGACTTTGTATCATTTGATCCAGTGATCCAATTTGCATCACTGTATCCTTCCACTATTGAAGGATAGTTTGTATAGTATAGACCATAACTCTGTGTATACTTTAGATATCCTAGAACTCTGATTATCGCTTTCCAATGATGTTTACCAGGATTGCTGGTAAATCTACTTAGTTTGCTTACAGCATATGCGATATCAGGCCTAGTACAGTTCATAACATACATGATACTTCCTAGTATACGAGAGTATTCCAATTGGTAAATACTGTCACCAGTGTTCTTTACCCAATTTTGGTTCATATCTACTGGTGATTTTGCAATAGTTACATTATATTGCTTGAATTTCTCAAGTATTTTGGTGATGTAATGCGATTGGGATAATGCATATCCCTGTGGTGTTCTCAGAATTTTTACACCCAATATTACATCAGCCAGTCCTAGGTCTTTCATATCGAATCTAGAGGATAACATATCCTTTGTAGATGTTATTATGGCCTTGTTGTTGCCTAGGATCAATAGGTCATCAACATAAAGACAAACAATGACATATCCAATGTGTGTATGTTTTATGTACACACATTTATCTGATTCATTTATCGTGAATCCATTTGATAACATAGTATTGTCAAACTTCTCATGCCACTGTTTTGGAGCTTGCTTAAGGCCATAAAGTGATTTTACCAGTTTGCAAACTTTATGCTCATTTTCTGAGCTTAGAAATCCTTCAGGTTGTTTCATATAGATTTCCTCCTCTAGTTCACCATTCAAGAATGCAGTTTTAACATCCATTTGATGTATTTCCAAGTCATGTACGGATGCAATTGCAATGAGCATTCTAATTGATGTTATCCTCGTTACAGGTGAATATGTATCGAAGTAGTCCAGGTCTTCCTTTTGTCTAAATCCTTGGACTACCAGACGAGCTTTGTACTTGTCTATTGAACCATCAGGTTTCAATTTCTTTTTAAATATCCATTTATTACCTAAGGCCTTACATCCTTGAGGTAAATCAACCAATTCCCATGTATGATTTGACATAATGGATTCAATTTCATTGTTAATTGCCTCCTTCCAATAAGGGGCATCATTGGAAGACATAGCTTGTTTGTATGTCAATGGATCATCTTCTAACATAAATGTATAGAAGTCCGGTCCAAAGGTTTTTAAAGTCCTTGACCTTTTACTTTTTCTTGGTTCCTCCACTTGCTGCTCAACACTACTTTGCTGAGTGTTATTTTGTTCGGCGTCCTCAACAGAGTAAGGAACTTCAATTTCCCTTGGTCTCTTAGGTGCATGATTTTCAGTACCATGTTTCAAGGGAAATATATGTTCGAAAAATCTAGCATTTCTCGACTCAATGATGGTATTTTCATGAATATCATCAATTTCAGATTTGTGTACCAAAAATCGATATGCAGCACTGTTTTGTGCATATCCAATGAATACACAATCAATTGTTTTTGGTCCAATTTTGACCTTCTTTGGTTTTGGTACCTCTACTTTGGCAAGACACCCCCACACTTTTAGGTATTTGTAGGATGGTGGTCTGTTTTTCCAAAGTTCATGAGGAGATTTAGATATTTTCTTTCGGGGTATTTTATTTAAAATATGATTTGCCGAAAGAATAGCTTCTCCCCAATAGTTATCTGGCAAGCCAGAGCTAATTAGTAAGGCATTCATCATTTCTTTAAGAGTTCTATTTTTCCGTTCGGCTATACCGTTGGATTGAGGTGAATACGGGGCTGTAGTTTGATGTATAATTCCATGTTCAGCACAGAATTCCTCAAATGGAGACTCATATTCTCCTCCTCTATCACTTCTTAAAGATTTTATTTTCTTGTTGAGTTGATTCTCAACTTCTGCCTTATACTGTTTAAACATTTCGAATGCTTCGTCCTTACTTCTAAGGAGATACACATGACAGTATCTGGTACAATCATCAATGAATGTAATAAAGTACCTTTTTCCACCTCTAGTTTGACACATTTTCAAATCGCATACATCAGTATGTATTAAGTCTAGAGGTTCTGTCACTCGTTCAACATGATGAAACGAGGTTCTTGTCAATTTTGCTTCTGCACAAACTTGACATTTATAGTTGGAATCTACATTGCATTTTGGTATAAATTCTAGATTAATCAATTTTCGCAATGTATCAAAGTTTACATGCCCTAATCTAGAATGCCATATGTTAGAAGATTCAACGATATAAGCAGAAGATTCACTTTCATTCATTTCAGTGCGTGGTACAATAGTGGTTACATTTGCTTTAAATAAACCATCACACACATAACCTCTTCCAACATACACCCCATTCTTGGAAAGAACAAATTTGTCAGCTTCAAAGATCAATTTGAAGCCATGCTTGCTCAGCAACGATCCTGAAATCAGGTTCTTGCGAATTTCTGGAACATGGAGAACATCATTTAAAGTCAGTTCCTTTCCAGAAGTCAGTTTCAGCACAACTTTTCCTTTGCCTTCGACCTTGGAAGTGGAAGAATTGCCCATAAAAAGTTGTTCAACATCAGTTGCAGTTTTATAGGTTGTAAACATCCACTTGTTAGCACATATGTGTCGAGTGGCTCCAGTGTCTACAAACCATTCCTTTGAGTTGCCAATAAGGTTGCATTCTGATATTACTGCACATAAATCAAGATCAGAAATGCCTTTCGAAACATCAGCCGTATTTGCTTCCAACTTCTTCTTTTTAGGCGCACGACATTCGGCTGCTTTGTGCCCCTTCTTTCCACAGTTGTGGCAAGAACCCAGAAATTTCTTTGACTTCTTAGGAGCGTTCTCCCTTTTTCTTTTGTTAGTTTTGTCTGACTCAACAACATTTGCTTTGGCAGCAATATTCTGAGAAATCTTTTTCTCAGAATTCCTGTTATCTTCCTCAATGCGAAGCCGAACTATGAGATCTTCCATTGTCATTTCCTTACGCTTGTGCTTAAGGTAATTTTTAAAATCCTTCCAAGAAGGAGGCAATTTCTCAATAGTTGCAGCAACTTGAAAAGTCTCGCTAAGAGTCATCTTTTCATCTTCTAATTGACGGATGATAAGTTGCAGTTCTTGAGCTTGACTTATCACCGTCTTTGAGTCAACCATTTTGAAGTCTAGAAATTTTCCAGCAATGAATTTCTTCATGCCTGCATCTTCAGTTTTGTACTTCTTTTCCAGAGCCAACCAGAGTTGTTTGGACGTTGCAAAAGTACAATAAACATTGTAGAGGCTATCATCCAGACCATTCAGAATATAGTTTTTGCACATGAAATCTGAATTTGTCCAGATATTAAGTGCCTCTACTTTAGTAGCATCAGGTTCGAGTTCGTCTACCACAGGAGCCTCTTCAGTCAGAAACTTTGCAAGGCTTAGTGTTGTTAAATAAAACAACATTTTCTGTTGCCAGCGCTTGAAATTGATTCCATTGAACTTCTCTGGCCTTTCGCCATGAGACAGAGCCATTGTCGGAAGCACAGGCGCTGGCTGAGCAGTTTTCACCGTCTGAATCGGTGCAGAATCAGTGCTGCTGTTTTTCGTCATCTGCAACAAAATATTGTTTCAAGATTGTTAGAACTTTTGTAATTACACAATTGTATTACAAACAGACAGCAACAACAATCACTGTTAATCAATTATGTCACAATTGCCACGTCAAACTATGTTTACAATAATCATAGAAAGCGTAACCAATTTGTGCATAAAATCAAAGATAAACAGAAAGTATTCTGTTTAAATAATGTCCGAGTCCAGAACTTTTCTGTTTCCTTGAAACAATATTGCCGTCGTATACACCAATCGACGTAGTTGCAATTTGTTTCCCAGGATAAAACGGACCAACTCCGTAGCTTAGTGCGAGCAAACGGAGCTCCGACGAACTGAAGTTGGTTATAGAAACTAGATCAGAGAATTACGTTGAAGAAGAAGGAATAATGCAGCAGAAAAAGTGAATTCTGTCTTTGTTTTTGGGCAGTGTATATATAGGCAAGGAGGAGTGCCTGTTCGCATGCATCAGTAACCGTCAGAACAGGAAAGGTTGCGACCCTTTAACCGCTCTGTTATTAATATGCATATGCTGAGAATTCAAATGGTTGTACTCGTTCAGTTAACAGACATTCCTTTCGAATTCTGGACTGAACAGACACACCTTTTAAAATTCTGAGAAAAAATATTCTCATGTCAGTGCACTAGCCCAATCAGCAACGTCGGCCATATCCAATCAAGAGACCCCAAGAGCCCCAAGGCCCAAGGCCCTTATCTATGACTTTTTAATGTATTTAATATAGCCAAGTCCACATCCTTTTATCATCCCTCTCTTATTTATTTTACATAAGCCTATTTGGCTTCTAATATATAAGGAGAGATTGTGCTAATATTCTTATGATGTGGGACTTTAAATGTTGCCACCCCTATCTCTTCTTCTTCCCACTTTTCTCTTTCTTTGCTCATTCATTTTCCAACAATCCCCCACATGAATGAGCAATCGATCTTAGTTTCACGAACCATTTATCGCATCGGTTAAAGTAGCACAAGGGCTTTGAACTTTCCTAGTGATTACCTATTTGAATCACCGGCGAATCAGTAGACATAGACTGTCCTTGAACTGTAAGCCTTTTGTGTAATTCCAAAGTAGATAACACACGATAAATGTTTCTTATAACCCTTCGTTCTCTGTATGTGTTCGTTTTTGCCTTGAACACCTGCCTGGTCTCATAAGTGCTTAGAGAATTTGGCCTCATAATTCTCTTTGAAGCGGCGCCTTCACACTTACGTAGGTGATTCTGTAAAGGGTATTCTTTAATTCCTCAAATACAGACATCATTAAAAGTATTAATACTTATCCTTATTCAACATATAATGCACTGACTTATCATAGGAATGGTTTGTGTATAACAGTGCCATCAAGTTTCTCTAAAACTTCGTTGTCCCTTTGAACCTAGATCTTGGGATCTCCAGTCAACTAGGTGGGGTTTCCATTTCAGAAAAACCTTTAGTCTATAGGCCTTAGCCCCATTCCCTTCGATAAGGTTTGAACTTTCTCTCTTGGCAAGCCTTTTGTAAGTGGATCCGCTAAGTTATCTATAGATCGAATGTAATCTATTGTGATAACCCCATTAGAGAGAAGTTGTCTTATCGTTTTATGTCTACGACGAATATGCCTAGATTTACCATTGTATAGTGTACTATTAGCTCTTCCAATAGCTGATTGACTATCACAATGTATACATATTGGAGGCATAGGTTTGCTCCAATTAGGAATGTCTTCCAAGAAGCTTCGAATCCATTCTGCTTCTTCTGCAGTCTTATCTAGTGCAATAAACTCTGATTCCATCGTAGATCTAGCGATACAAGTCTGTTTGGATGATTTCCATGAAATTGCTCCATTTCCTAATGTGAACACGTATCCACTTGTAGACTTTGTATCATTTGATCCAGTGATCCAATTTGCATCACTGTATCCTTCCACTATTGAAGGATAGTTTGTATAGTATAGACCATAACTCTGTGTATACTTTAGATATCCTAGAACTCTGATTATCGCTTTCCAATGATGTTTACCAGGATTGCTGGTAAATCTACTTAGTTTGCTTACAGCATATGCGATATCAGGCCTAGTACAGTTCATAACATACATGATACTTCCTAGTATACGAGAGTATTCCAATTGGTAAATACTGTCACCAGTGTTCTTTACCCAATTTTGGTTCATATCTACTGGTGATTTTGCAATAGTTACATTATATTGCTTGAATTTCTCAAGTATTTTGGTGATGTAATGCGATTGGGATAATGCATATCCCTGTGGTGTTCTCAGAATTTTTACACCCAATATTACATCAGCCAGTCCTAGGTCTTTCATATCGAATCTAGAGGATAACATATCCTTTGTAGATGTTATTATGGCCTTGTTGTTGCCTAGGATCAATAGGTCATCAACATAAAGACAAACAATGACATATCCAATGTGTGTATGTTTTATGTACACACATTTATCTGATTCATTTATCGTGAATCCATTTGATAACATAGTATTGTCAAACTTCTCATGCCACTGTTTTGGAGCTTGCTTAAGGCCATAAAGTGATTTTACCAGTTTGCAAACTTTATGCTCATTTTCTGAGCTTAGAAATCCTTCAGGTTGTTTCATATAGATTTCCTCCTCTAGTTCACCATTCAAGAATGCAGTTTTAACATCCATTTGATGTATTTCCAAGTCATGTACGGATGCAATTGCAATGAGCATTCTAATTGATGTTATCCTCGTTACAGGTGAATATGTATCGAAGTAGTCCAGGTCTTCCTTTTGTCTAAATCCTTGGACTACCAGACGAGCTTTGTACTTGTCTATTGAACCATCAGGTTTCAATTTCTTTTTAAATATCCATTTATTACCTAAGGCCTTACATCCTTGAGGTAAATCAACCAATTCCCATGTATGATTTGACATAATGGATTCAATTTCATTGTTAATTGCCTCCTTCCAATAAGGGGCATCATTGGAAGACATAGCTTGTTTGTATGTCAATGGATCATCTTCTAACATAAATGTATAGAAGTCCGTCCAAAGGTTTTTAAAGTCCTTGACCTTTTACTTTTTCTTGGTTCCTCCACTTGCTGCTCAACACTACTTTGCTGAGTGTTATTTTGTTCGGCGTCCTCAACAGAGTAAGGAACTTCAATTTCCCTTGGTCTCTTAGGTGCATGATTTTCAGTACCATGTTTCAAGGGAAATATATGTTCGAAAAATCTAGCATTTCTCGACTCAATGATGGTATTTTCATGAATATCATCAATTTCAGATTTGTGTACCAAAATCGATATGCAGCACTGTTTTGTGCATATCCAATGAATACACAATCAATTGTTTTTGGTCCAATTTTGACCTTCTTTGGTTTTGGTACCTCTACTTTGGCAAGACACCCCCACACTTTTAGGTATTTGTAGGATGGTGGTCTGTTTTTCCAAAGTTCATGAGGAGATTTAGATATTTTCTTTCGGGGTATTTTATTTAAAATATGATTTGCCGAAAGAATAGCTTCTCCCCAATAGTTATCTGGCAAGCCAGAGCTAATTAGTAAGGCATTCATCATTTCTTTAAGAGTTCTATTTTTCCGTTCGGCTATACCGTTGGATTGAGGTGAATACGGGGCTGTAGTTTGATGTATAATTCCATGTTCAGCACAGAATTCCTCAAATGGAGACTCATATTCTCCTCCTCTATCACTTCTTAAAGATTTTATTTTCTTGTTGAGTTGATTCTCAACTTCTGCCTTATACTGTTTAAACATTTCGAATGCTTCGTCCTTACTTCTAAGGAGATACACATGACAGTATCTGGTACAATCATCAATGAATGTAATAAAGTACCTTTTTCCACCTCTAGTTTGACACATTTTCAAATCGCATACATCAGTATGTATTAAGTCTAGAGGTTCTGTCACTCGTTCAACATGATGAAACGAGGTTCTTGTCAATTTTGCTTCTGCACAAACTTGACATTTATAGTTGGAATCTACATTGCATTTTGGTATAAATTCTAGATTAATCAATTTTCGCAATGTATCAAAGTTTACATGCCCTAATCTAGAATGCCATATGTTAGAAGATTCAACGATATAAGCAGAAGATTCACTTTCATTCATTTCAGTGCGTGGTACAATAGTGGTTACATTTGCTTTAAATAAACCATCACACACATAACCTCTTCCAACATACACCCCATTCTTGGAAAGAACAAATTTGTCAGCTTCAAAGATCAATTTGAAGCCATGCTTGCTCAGCAACGATCCTGAAATCAGGTTCTTGCGAATTTCTGGAACATGGAGAACATCATTTAAAGTCAGTTCCTTTCCAGAAGTCAGTTTCAGCACAACTTTTCCTTTGCCTTCGACCTTGGAAGTGGAAGAATTGCCCATAAAAAGTTGTTCAGCATCAGTTGCAGTTTTATAGGTTGTAAACATCCACTTGTTAGCACATATGTGTCGAGTGGCTCCAGTGTCTACAAACCATTCCTTTGAGTTGCCAATAAGGTTGCATTCTGATATTACTGCACATAAATCAAGATCAGAAATGCCTTTCGAAACATCAGCCGTATTGCTTCCAACTTCTTCTTTTTAGGCGCACGACATTCGGCTGCTTTGTGCCCCTTCTTTCCACAGTTGTGGCAAGAACCCAGAAATTTCTTTGACTTCTTAGGAGCGTTCTCCCTTTTTCTTTTGTTAGTTTTGTCTGACTCAACAACATTTGCTTTGGCAGCAATATTCTGAGAAATCTTTTTCTCAGAATTCCTGTTATCTTCCTCAATGCGAAGCCGAACTATGAGATCTTCCATTGTCATTTCCTTACGCTTGTGCTTAAGGTAATTTTTAAAATCCTTCCAAGAAGGAGGCAATTTCTCAATAGTTGCAGCAACTTGAAAAGTCTCGCTAAGAGTCATCTTTTCATCTTCTAATTGACGGATGATAAGTTGCAGTTCTTGAGCTTGACTTATCACCGTCTTTGAGTCAACCATTTTGAAGTCTAGAAATTTTCCAGCAATGAATTTCTTCATGCCTGCATCTTCAGTTTTGTACTTCTTTTCCAGAGCCAACCAGAGTTGTTTGGACGTTGCAAAAGTACAATAAACATTGTAGAGGCTATCATCCAGACCATTCAGAATATAGTTTTTGCACATGAAATCTGAATTTGTCCAGATATTAAGTGCCTCTACTTTAGTAGCATCAGGTTCGAGTTCGTCTACCACAGGAGCCTCTTCAGTCAGAAACTTTGCAAGGCTTAGTGTTGTTAAATAAAACAACATTTTCTGTTGCCAGCGCTTGAAATTGATTCCATTGAACTTCTCTGGCCTTTCGCCATGAGACAGAGCCATTGTCGGAAGCACAGGCGCTGGCTGAGCAGTTTTCACCGTCTGAATCGGTGCAGAATCAGTGCTGCTGTTTTTCGTCATCTGCAACAAAATATTGTTTCAAGATTGTTAGAACTTTTGTAATTACACAATTGTATTACAAACAGACAGCAACAACAATCACTGTTAATCAATTATGTCACAATTGCCACGTCAAACTATGTTTACAATAATCATAGAAAGCGTAACCAATTTGTGCATAAAATCAAAGATAAACAGAAAGTATTCTGTTTAAATAATGTCCGAGTCCAGAACTTTTCTGTTTCCTTGAAACAATATTGCCGTCGTATACACCAATCGACGTAGTTGCAATTTGTTTCCCAGGATAAAACGGACCAACTCCGTAGCTTAGTGCGAGCAAACGGAGCTCCGACGAACTGAAGTTGGTTATAGAAACTAGATCAGAGAATTACGTTGAAGAAGAAGGAATAATGCAGCAGAAAAAGTGAATTCTGTCTTTGTTTTTGGGCAGTGTATATATAGG